>JZKD02S1956735.1:359978-385528 GCA_000966675.3 Picea glauca
GAATAGAAAGTTCTCCAATACTTTATCATTTAAATATTCCTTCTTGATTTTGTCACTTCATTTTATCATTTAAATAATCTTTCTTGATTTTGTCACTTTACTTTATCATTTAAATCATGATTTCTTCTTTTCAAGCACTTTGACTTCTATGACCTTTTGGGGCTTCAAGCCATCATATGGGGGTCCTTTAACTTCATAGAGCCATAACTCTCAAACCATGAGGAGTTATGTGACATTCCACATACCACAGGAAATGGCATGTCAAGCACTATCCATCTAGGATAGTTTCACCAACAACTTCATTGATCTTCATCTCATTAATCCACATGCAAGCATGGGTCCTCCAACCGTTCTTCTAGGATAACTCAATCCGTAAAGCGTCTTCCTATGAGGGCTTTCACCATAAGTGGACCAGTTTGGAGTTCATCCATTTGAGCACCTTATCAACCATGCTGAGAAAATAATGATTCATCTTTGCATCAATTCACCATTGCATCATATACATCAACTATGCATCATGTATCAATGACAACTCATTGATCCATGTTCATCAATTGGTTTCCACTTTGACATCTATCATTCTCATCAAGGACAATACATATCAATCATCAATCAATCAATTACTTGACATCAATCAATGACATCGATCAATCAAACCCTTTTTATCAATGACATATGATCCAACAATCTCCCAAATAATCAAACCATTGGCATCAATGACAACATGATCCAAAAATATCCCCCTTTGGCATTGATGGCAATACCAACATTGATGTCAGCTCAAATTACCAATTATTGATGTCAACATGTAAACAAGCCATGCTCTCCATCAATAGTCAATGTGACTATCTCTCTACATCAATCTCTCCCATCAATAGACATCAATCATGTCAATGTGATTATCTCTCCCCCTTTGACATCAATGGCAAAGGGCCATTCTCCTCTTGGGGCTACTCATGCTCTCCATCAATAGTCAATGTGACCATCTCTCCACATAAATCTCTCCCATCAATAGACATCAATCACATCAATGTGATTATCTCTCCCCCTTTGACATCAATGGAAAAGGGCCATTCTCCTCTTAAGGTTGCTCCCTCTGTCTTGTTGCCGCTGAATAATCTCTCCCCTTTTGAACAAGGGATATCAATATTATGTAATGCTGAAAATACATTTCTCATGCTCCTTCTATGACCATCGCTCCCCCTAAAATCATTCCTTTGTGCTCTTTATTCAAATATAGAAATCTTTTCTAGGTATGCATCTAATAAATATATCCTCCTAGAACCATGGGAAGAAGAATGACTCCCCCTATGGGTATGTCTCCCCCTATCTTCTCTGCAAGATCAACAATATGCTACCATATAATTATGCTTGGAACTGTTCATGCATCAAACTCATCCCATACCAAGCATCATGAAGAAAAAGATATGTCAACAATGAAATAGAGAATCATGAACAAAATATCAACCAAGTACATTATGTACCAAAATGTGCCCACCATGCACAACACCCATGTACATCAACCATGTACATCAAAATTGTGCAATGTGCCAAAATATATCATCCATGGAATGTATCAATCATATGCTTCTATCAATATGCCAACAAGTGCATCTACCAATATGTCAACCATGTGCATCCACCAATATGCCAATCATGTGCATCTACCAATATGCCAAGAAAGTACCATCTATGAATGTACCATCATGCATCATCACTTGCTCCAAGAAAGTATATCAACCATGTATCAACAATCTATGACTCCTCAATGATATACAACATGCCTATCAACTCAACTCACCAACTACATGTCTCAATATGTAGCCCAACCACAAGAAAAATGCATGCGCCATGATATCAATCATATGCTTTCAATAATACATCATAAGATATATCAATGAAACAAAAATATGTACCATCCATGTACTCCAACAAATCAACATCAAACCATACTCATGGGTTAGTGCCATGCACCCAAGATTTATTTTATATCATAACCTTGCATGATATAACATAGAACCATGAAAACCTGCAACAAATAGTGTCAGAACCTGCAACAAACAATGTTAGACCCTGCATCATAGCGTTTATACCATCACATCAAACTCCAAGCCATGTGCATTGCCTTTTTCCCAAGGTTTTACAACATATACACGGCTTGCTGCACAACAGAGCGTGTGTGTACGTGACCTATTCAAGGTCATCTAGCGTATACACGCAACTATCACCATTGTCACCCACGTGTGCCTCAGTAGATGACACTTTTGTACATCCCTTCAGTATTTCATTCTGATCTGGCTGCTCTGTCTTCTTCACCCACTTATGTAGATGACCCTTCTCCTTAGAACTTGAGCTCTGAGCATTCATATTTTCAAAGATATCTCCATTTCTTACTTCATTCCTTCTTATAGCCATGCTATGTGAAGTCCTCATCATGGACTTTCTTTTTGTGTTCCATCACTCCTGGGATTTGAGGCCAAATCCACTACAGTTGTAGCATCTCATGGAGTTACAGTGAACATCAATGTGTCCTACTTGATCACATCTCCAACACCTCATGGTGTTATAGAATCTTCTATTATATATTCTTTCATGAGATCTACAGTCAAAAGATTTGTGACCATATCTATTACATGAATAACAATACCCATGAAAAATACTTTCATACCTTTGCTTTGGTGTCCCAAGAATAGCTTCTTGATGTCTTCCTTGCTTTGTTCCTTTGAAATTGTTTTTTCCTTGTGTAGATGGTTGTTTTGCAACATTGTCTTCCTTCTTTGATGGACTTACCTCATGCTTTTTTGAGGTGCTTGCTTCAGCATGTGTATCTTCTCCTTTGTATTCAAGACCTGATTTATCACATGATGGTCTTTGACTTTCCAAGATTCGTGAGCTATTCAAGAATTTGTTTAACTTTTCCACCTTCTTTCTAAGGTAAACAATTTCATCTTCTAACTTACAACATGACTCTTCTTTTTCATTTATTCGATTCTTCAATAGTTCCTCTATTCTTTTGGCTTCTTCAATTTGGGTCTTGAGATGGACAATAATTTCAAAAATTTTGCTAATATCATCTTCTACATTCATATCTTCTTTTCCATCTTTTAGTCTTGTGATCTCTTCTTCCTTTTCCTCTAATTGAGTCTTATTGCTCTCTTCTTGTTCCTTGATCATTTCTTTTAACTTCAAGATGTGCCTTAGACTTCTCCTAAGAAACTTCTTAGTGTTATCCGAAAGATAGTTATAGTTTATATAATAATGATCACTTCTATATCTATATAAACCCTCTTCAATTTCCTTTTGAAGTTTTAATAGATTTCTTTCTATTCTTTTCATGGGTTAATAACCATCAAGATTTACACAAACTGTTTCCAGATCTTCTTCTTCACTTGTAGAGAAAAATTCATCATAATCATTGCAATCAAGGGTGTTTGAGAGTTTTTTTCCTTCATTTGAAATATCTTCATGATCTTTCTTTTTTCCAACATCAACACATGATTCTTTGCCTTCATTTGAAGTATCTTCAAGATCTTCCTTTATGCTAATTGATTCTTTGTCTTCACTTGAAATGTTTTCAAAATCACATTTTGAAATAATACAATCAAGGGTTTTTGATGATTCCTTACCTTTGATAATCTTGATGGAGTGGTCTTCAACATCTTCTTTCTTTTCTTGATATGTCTCCTCTATCTTTAGCCATATATCCTTGGTGGAAGTGCATTTTCCCATGCTTTCTTTGATAGGGATTTAGAGTCCACTAAGAATGGTCTTGAGAGCTAATGCATCATTCTTCTTTCCTTCCCTTTGAGCTGCAAACTTTGACTTGTTATTTAACGGAACATATCCACCAATGGCTACCTTCCAAATAACTGCTCCCGTTGTCTTCAAATTCACTTTCATCTCAATTCTCCAAGTAGAATAGTTTTCCTCATCAAGGATTGGTATTTCATCATCCATTTGTGTGTCTATGGATCTCCTTAAAGCTTGTTAAGTCTTGTAGTGAAGGCCTGCTCTGATACAAATTTTTGGACACACCTACCACACTTAGAAGGGGGGGAGGGGGGGTGAATGAGTGTGGGTATCTTTTTCACAAAAACTTCCCTCTTACAAAAAACTCATTAGTTAGCATTCAACTTTTACTCATTAATCATTGCTGTCATTTATAACCAGTTAGATGTGAACATATATCAACAACATATATCAACACTACATCATCAAGAACTCATCATCACAAGGAACACAAGATGTATGTACAATTTTCTTTATATTACGGACTACAATCCTTGGGGTTTATCAGAAACAACTGAATAGAGTACAACTCTATAAGAGCACCGACTCTATAATGCAAGACTCAACTTACACCCTCAACACCAACTGAGATGAGGCAACAATCCTCAACAGATATCAATTTGTCAACATGTACACGACCTGTCAGTAGTGCAGCCCATTTGTGCACGCGCCCTGGCTCACTACAACCCGCGTGTGCATGCAGCCAATGTATAATGCAACAAGCGTATGCTTCTGAGCAACTAATGTTTTTCTTTGCTTCACATGCTAAGATCCTCTACAACCTGCAACCACTTTTCTCTTCTGTCTTCCACTGTCCAAATTGACCCATAACCAGTCACAACACATCCAAGCTCTCCAATAACTTGCTCATGCTCCACAACAAATCAATATGAATGCTATCTCAATCATGTATAGACAACTAGTATACCATAGCAATCATGTAATCACTGAATCAAAAGAGTACTTCTCACTCCATCAACCAAATCAACCAAACTAAACTACATCATAGAATCCATACCAACAATTCCCTAAGAATTCACAACACATCAAACAATAGAATCCATCAAGACAATAATGTAACCATACCAGTGTCTTAGTGATAGATCTGATGCCATAGAATGCAGATCTAGAACCTTCCTTATCATCCAAAAGCTTGGCACCAGCTTAAACACAAATCTCCATGATTTTATCCACTGCATGCTCCCTGTACACAGTCATCCCACGTGTACACTCACCCTATACATAGGAATCCCACGTATACATGCACCCTATACACAGACAACCCGCGTGTGCATCAGAAAATAGGGTTTTATGTGAATCCAAGAATTTTTCCATCAAGATCTCTGACATTGCCGAAACTTGGATGCATCCATGAGATCCTCCTCTCACTCTCTAGCTCAGAATAGATCTTCAATCACGCTCAAGAGATCCATGCCAATAATATGCTCTCACAAGAAGCTCTCCATCAATACTCCAAAATATATTCACAAGAAGCTCTCCATCAATACTCCAAAAAGATATTCTCACAAGAAGCTCTCCATTGATCCACTAAAAGGATGATCTAAAAGAGACCATTGCTATCTTATTTATACTTTCATTCTCTAGGTCACTTACCCCATTTTGAGGTTACTTAACCCATTTCTAGGTCACTTAACCTATTTTCCTTATTTTAGGGTTAACCACTTTCCATGAATAGAAAGTTCTCCAATACTTTATCATTTAAATATTCCTTCTTGATTTTGTCACTTCATTTTATCATTTAAATAATCTTTCTTGATTTTGTAACTTTACTTTATCATTTAAATAATGATTTCTTCTTTTCAAGAACTTTGACTTCTATGACCTTTTGGGGCTTCAAGCCATCATATGAGGGTCCTTCAACTTCGTAGAGCCATAACTCTGAAACTGTGAGGAGTTATGTGACATTCCACATACCACCAGAAATGGCATGTCAAGCACTATCCATATAGGACAGTTTCACCAATAACTTCATTGATATTCATCTCATTAATTCACATGCAAGCATGGGTCCTCCAACCATTCTTCTAGGATAACTCAATCTATAAGGCGTCTTCCCATGAGGGATTTCACTATAAGTGGACCACTTTGGAGTTCATCCATTTGTGCACCTTATCAACCATGGTAAGACAATAATGATTCATCTTTTCATCAATTCACCACTGCATCATATACATCAACTATGCATCATGTATCAATGACAACTCATTGAACCATCTTCATCAATTGGTTTCCACTTTGACATCTATCATTCTCATCAAGGACAATACATATCAATCATCAATCAATAAATTACTTGACATCAATCAATCAAACCATTTGCATCAATGACATATGATCCAACAATCTCCCAAATAATCAAACCATTAACATCAATGACAACATGATCCAACACTAGTAAGTGGTCTTCCTCAGGAATGGGTTTGCTACTAGGAACTCCCTTGAAGAGCCATCATACCGTTCCCAGCCATACTTACAAGTTTTCATCACTTAACTCCCCTCATTTTCTTATCTCTTGGGATTTTAAGGGTGTATTGACCCAAGAAGGGGTTGCCCCTCATTCTATGGGAAGAAGGGGCTGAAGGCCCAGAGGGATTGATGTTGGGTAAAAGATAAAATCTTACTTATAAACCTTCTAGATGCTTCGCCCAGGGATCTCCCAAGAAAGAAATGAAGAGATTATCTATAAGAAGAGGGGGACACACAAGAATAAATGATAGAATGATTAGGGGGTTAGTTGGAGGATAGGAGGTCTCATAACAAGTCGAACTATTATGATCATGAGTATCTAGTGGTATGAAATTACCATCATCTCGTCACCAAGCCAGGGTAATGGCTCTCAGTTGCATGGATGAGAGAAAGGGGGTCTCATCATGAGCCAACCTTCTCATTTCCGCAAGGTATTTGTGAGTGACACTGTCATTATCTGGACATCACACCAGGGCAGTGGCCTTCAACTCATCCTTTAAAACAAGAAATAAATAAAGAATTGCAAGAGGATGAACTTGGAAAAAGTGCATTGCAAACGGATGTGCCACACACCCTTTACAAAGACACCCATGAATGAGACACTATAATCCCTTGTATGTCATGAACCTCATTCCCATTGAGTCTTGATCCTTATCCACTTCATTCACTTTACATGTCTTAGAGAGGGATCACCTGGGAAACACTCCTTGATCTAGGAAAGATCTACCCAATAGGACACCTCATCAACCCTTCCATATCCAAGCTTGGCAAGTCACATAATGTCTTTGACCACTTACTTATTTGATAGGGTAATCTCTGATGCACATGCTTATGTGGCTCATTTATTGATTTGATTTACTCATCATGATATTTTGACTTTCGATCCTTGGAGGGCATGCTTATTTATCTTTCCAGGACCTAGTTGGTGGACAATTTTGGAGGAACAATCCTAGCTTGGGATTCCATGGGGCTTGAATCCCACAGGTTGATGCCAAGGGACTGCATGTCAGATGAGAGAGACATACCTTTGGAGGCCTAGAGAACACCTTGGATGAAATGACCTAGCCCTTGCATGCCAAACGTTTTTCCTAGGAGAGGAAAAACGTCATATTTTGGAAGCTTGATGTCATGCTTGAGGGGCTTGAGGTGGTGATGACTACACATGGCATGTTTTGAAGGAAGGAACCCTTGGATCATGAAGTATAAGGTTTGATTTGAGACACATGGCCTTTGGAGGCCCAACCTTATCATCTCGAACTCAACGTTTGACCTAAAAGTTCCAAAACTTCCCTCCTAAAAGGGTGACGTCACCTTAAGTTAGGGTTTCCTTTGTGTAAAAGTGAATTTAAAGATAAATTGTTTAATATTATTAGTGTAAAGGGGAAATATTAGGGTTTTTGACCCTTAATATTTTGGTTTACCCTAAGATTATGTGAACAAACTATGTTAGTGACATTTTGTATAAATAGAGATCATAAGATCTCATTTAATATCATAACTCTCCCATTGTGAGAAGTATTGGATTGAAATTTTTTCTATCTTTGGCTAGTTTCTCTGTTGTGCTCTTGTGTATGGCTATACTCTTGTTTATTGGTTGATGGAATTTATTTTCTAGCCTTGGAAGGTTCTTCTTTTGCAATTGTGGTGGTTTTTCTTAGCATTTTCCTTGGATTGGTAAGGCTTTTACTTTGTGCTATCATTTGTTATTCAAGTCAAGGTTATTTTTCTAGAGCTTGGTGGGAAGTATAAGTGCATACACCCCCACCTTATCTTCCATCATTATATTTTTAAGTATTATTGGTTTAACAAGGGTTTGTTAAGAGAAGTATAAGTGCATATACCCTCTTAGCCTAAACCCTAGCTAGAGATACTTGCCTTGAGGAGTAAGAGGATTTACACCCCCAAGGAGGTTGTACCTCTATCTCTTTCTATGATTAAATCCATTAACCCAATCATTAAAGGCACTATTCTTTTACTTTTTGCATTGGACAAATAAATTGTTGCCTTGGTAAATGTGAAATTTTCAAGTTTTAAAAATATCTCTTTGGGAAGTTGTTCCTTGAGCCTTTGGCTCTCTTGCCTCATTGAGGCGTCCCCTTTGAACCATTAATTCTTCCTTCTATTACAAATAACTTCTACAGCCATAAGGATGAAGAAAACCTAACTCTTTAACCCTTAATAACTCCTAAACTAACCCTAGGACTAACCCGTAACTTTGCCCTAACTCTCTACTAATCCTAGCACACTTGTTGGGCTAGTTAAAGGTGGTTTTCATTGGCTGATTTTTCTTCTATTAAGCTTGGTTTTCTACAGCCATAAGGATGATAAATATGAATGCAATTATCTTTCTTGTTTCATCCTTGCTTTTGTGCTAAAGTGTTGCTTACTCATTGTTGCGTTAAAGCTAGCTTTCACTAGTTTATATCTTGCTTATTCAATCATACATTTAGCACTTATATTGCATCCTTTATTATCTTCTATGTGTTGATATATGTCATTTACTTTTTTGTCAATTAGGGACAACAAGATTAAATTTCTTGTACAACTAACATATTGCAAGAATCCTTGGTTTTCATTGTGTCTCGGGCATGTACTTTACTCTCGACAGGTCACTCAACTCTTTTGGAAACCTTTAGACCTTCCCATGACTCTTTTCCAAGATCTTTATACCATTTATAATTGACCTCTAGGGGATTCCATTCATACTTATCATTTTCCATCTCATTTCTCCCTAGGGTCACCGGGATTCCCCCCTTGAGGTGACTTCCTCACCTCTAAAGTGATGGGAACACCTGTCTAAGGTGATAGTGGGTAGGTGATCTCCTAGTTGTCTCCAATTGGTGGTTGGGTCGGGCTTTTCCCAACCTACAACTTTTGTGATAACAAGATTCATATGTGGGGTTGTGAGTCACTACTTTTGAAAGTGTAACCATAACTTGTCACAAGCCTCAAACTTTTGTGGAAATCGATGTTGATCATGTCATCATTTGTTCTTGGTGTTTTCTTTCTATCGAATATAATGAACTTGTTATTAGACGTGATAGATCTACAAAAAAAAGTTGTTGCTTTGCCTACCTTATTTTAAGAATGGGAGGACTCTTCTTCTGCTACTACAATGGGTAAAGTTACAATAATTAGAACCAATGGATGAAACCCCATATGGTCTAGGAGGATCTAAAAGTGAAAAAATTCAAAGTCCTCAAATCTCATAAAAAATAGTGCCAAGTTGAAGTGCTCGTTGCAAGCTTTCCAACAACGCAAACGACACCTTAAAGAGATCCATAACGAAGAAGATATGGCTACTCAAAGTTGGCAGTCAACCCAATCAAAGTCAATAGGGTGAAATCATCATCCGTACTGATGACATCAACAATTGACTATGCAGGGATGACATATGCATTCCAACGTGGCACCACTCAGAGGAAGACATGTGGCATGCATTTTTGGTGTTTTTTGTGGCCAATTGGGGACTGACATGTTTCACCCCCGTGATTGACATGTGGCACCCATAGGTGACATGACGTGGCACCACCCAAGGGTCGCCACATGGACTTCCTACAGTAGGACACATGGCTTGATTTTTGGGCAGATGACAAGGCAAGGTCAGTGAATTAGGTGACACCAAATGGCCCAATCAGTGGTTGCCACATGGCATTCCAAAAAAGCTCAATATGGGCCTGATCCAAACAAATTCAAAAAAATATATAAAGTTGGGCCGACCAACACCAGACCCAGTGACCAGACTGGTCGATGACCCCTTGTATTCCAACGACCCATACCATTTTCAGAAAGCACCAACAACTGGTGGCCATAATTAAACTGACAACACATCACATCTTGTATTTCGTGCAGAGGTCACATCTAAAGGATTGGCATAGGGTTTTATTATGGTAAGGAGGATGTATTAAAATATGGATTGAAACAATATATTAATATATATGGTATTTTTTTAAAACCATACATTTGAATGTTACAACAGATACCCAAAAAGGAGAGGCCCACAGGTTTGACCCCGGGACCTCGCCCCAACAATATACCTTCTATACACAATCGCCAACCGATCGGGCTATGGCCCATGTTGTTAACTCCGCCTAGGGTTTTTCATTTTATACAGAGACTATTACAAATTTTGGGAGTTCGCTCCCAACCAGTTCTGTGCATGATTTTCCATGTGGGTATAGGAGTAATTAATGCAGGCCAACATCATGCTTTATGAGGTGAAGAGCCCAGGAGGGGCCTGGGATGAGTAGTGTCATAATTTCATGATTTGACAGTCACTTTTTCACATTTTCTCACCAGGAGTCCACCAATGATGTCTATTTTTGCATCTGGGCAACATATATGAAGGCCATTTTTTAGGCTTGAGGTATAATGATGTATTTATTCCAGTTTTGTTACTGAGAATGATATAAAGCCTGTCCACTTTGAAGCAGGGCCCAGAGACATAGTCCATGTTGGACGAAATTCGTTATCAATCTATTGTGTCATTGTATCATTTCTTTTATTTTCTCCATATTTCTTCCTTCTTTAATTAATGTTGTACATAATATTTGATTCATACTCTTAATGAAATTTATGTAATGTCATCGATGAAAAGATCACAGATCATGTTGGTATCAAAGTGGTCTTCTTTGACTTGAATTGCAAGTGTGAATGCTTACCAGGGCTAAGCTCCAAGCAGGTGAAGGAAAACTAAATACTTTCAACCCAGAGATTGGGCATGCAACTTGAGGAAAGAAAATGGAAGATGAAGAACTTTGTATAGAGTATGAGAAGAATTTTCACAAGGATTTTTACCGCATGTCAGATATGGTAGAGAACTTGTTTGAAAATTACGAGAAGAAAGTTGCACAAAAGGAGAAGAAGAATAAAGATAAATAAAAGGATAATGCTTTAGTGAACCATGGAATTGGAGGAGACCCTCTTGAGCCTCCATCACTATCTTCAAGTTCAAGCTCTTCTTCCTCTTCCTCTCATTCTCATCATTCTCAACATTCTCAGCGTTCTAGTTTTCATCCAAGTACTTCTAAAAAGTCATTGTTGAAACTAGATGTGAAGTTTAATTTTCCCATTTATAATGGAGAATCTAATGTAGATAAGCTTAATAAATGGATCAGACAAATCGAAGTTTATTTTCGTGTACATAAGATCAAAGAGGAAGAGGCAAAGATCCAGTTGGATTCTCTTCAAATGGAAGGTACAACCCTTGTTTGGTGGGAGAGAAAGATTCAGAAAGGTAGTAAGCATAATGGTAAAATCCTTTCTTCATGGTCTGAATTTACATCTGGGTTGGAAAAGCAATTTTATCCACCGGTTTATGTTCAAAAATCCATGATGGAATGGAAAAATCTAAGATAGGGTAGAGGACAGATTGTTCAGAGTTTCACAGAGGAATTTAGAAAACAAACACTTGCATTAAATATTCCTTGAGATTCTCATGAAACTTTGATGAAGTATATTAGTGCACTTCACAGTTACATTCAACATACATTATTATTGTTTAAACCCACAAACTTAGATGAAGTTTGTGTGCAAGAAACTCACCTTGAGAATAGGGAAATAATGTACAAGAAGATCACAAGCATTCATAAGACCATTTCAAAAAGTAAGGAAAAGGAAAGGATAAGAGGAAAACTACAACAAAGAAAGAGGGGGAAAAATCATCTTGCACTCATTGCTAGAAATATGGGCACGATGATAAGCATTGTTGGAAGTTGCATCTGGAGTTAAGACATAAGTGATTTGGTGGCCACAGGAAGTAGAGAATTGTTGCTACCGTGCAACAAGACCTTAGTTCTTATTCAGGTGACGAGGAAAATATTACAACAATTGGATTACCAGGTAAAGTTTCCTTGCATGCTAGTTCAATTTCTACAATTCCATCTCTTAAAAATGATGAAAGAAGAAGTGAATTATTCCACATAAGAGTAGTGACCAAACACACAAAAAGAGGGGGTTTTCTGCCTTCTTAGTAGGCATCTGCTAAAATGTGAGACTTGCTTCTCGATATAGAGCTTGGAACATGGTCTGAATCCGACTATCCATCCCCCTATTTCTTCGCTTCCGTTGAAGTTATTTCCATCATCATCACAATGATAGTTTGGCATCAACAGTTCTATTCTATTCTTAGTTTTTTATTTCAAATTTCATTATTTCCAATAAGTTCATAATTCCCTAAGTTTCAAATATTTTCTAAACCAGTTTTGAGTTAAATTTGTATAAGATATATTTCAGTACTACATTTGTAAATCAAAGAGCAAAGTAATGCCATGATTAAGAGCATCAGTGAAAAAAGGTGCTTGACAATATTCCCACACCCATACAGAAATGACACTATAGGTACTAGAATACTGTGACCACATTTTAAATATATTCTTGCATGAGACAGAGTATGACTTCCTCCTTCTGTCTTGAGCATCAACAACATGAACATGACAACAATGTCAACATCATCAACATTGCTTTCCGTATCCCCAGGAATTCAGCATCTACAGTTAAAATGGGTAATGAATTTTTGAGGTAAGATTTCTTTAAGATTATGTTTGGTTTGTTAGGAACAAAGGATATCATTTTAACAGATTCTCATGCTAATTCGACTCATTCTCATTACTTATCCTTCAAGTTTTGGTCAATCATGTATTAGGCGGTCACCAAATCCATAATTCATATGTGTAGCATGATTGGCCATCCCTATATTCATGTCGTATGAACTATACCCCTATTCACTCACATCATTCGATATTTTACCCACTCATACATATTATCCCTATTCCACGGGTGATGAATTCGTGCAACAAGCTCACATTTATCAAAAATTCCACTTTCTCCATGAACTTTAGTAATTGATCTTTTTGTGTTACATTGCATAAGTTTGAATTAGTATTCTCGTATCGAGTCACCTCGCTATCATTACCATGAATGGAATTCATATCACCTTATCACAAAGATAAATGGTGCACTACAATGTTTCCAGATGTAGCTACAATCATTTCATTGATCGTCGTCATTCTGTAGGCAATCTATGCTAAAATTTCCACTCTACTGAGAAATTATCCGCATTCACAAGATCACACCCTCTTCGTTCCTCTGAGTATCTTCACTCACCTCGTCCCTTTGAGTGTTCCTCAATTTAGCTTCGGGGAAACCCTCATCCAAACCTATAATTCAACTTGGTGGTATATCTCCACGAACCCGTCTCTTGGCGAGTGCTCGAATCTATACCTGCGTATCATAAGTGAAAGAAAATGTTTAAGGAAATAGGTTGGCATCTCTTTTTCGCCAAGTTTCAGGGGTTTAATGATCGGGTTTCTCTTTAGTTCATGTAAATATTTGATGGAATATTGGCTAGGGTCATGGATTTGGAGGTAGAGGTTACAGAGGAAACCCTAGCCAATGTCATAGGCCTCCCTAGGACTAGAGAATATTGGTTGAAGAAATTGATGCTTGGCATGGAAATTTGCAACCAGTTTCTGAAGGTGCAATACCAAAATGTGAGCTGGGCAAAGGGAGTTCCAAGGGCATACATCATGGACGAATGGCAAGAACCATTGGAAATTTTGAAGAGGTACTTAACCTGTGAGGGAAGGTATGCCCTCACATACGAGCATCATGTTTGAATTCTACTTCATTTTGAATCCAAGGAAGTGATAAATTTCCCATACTATATGTACAAAAGTCTAGAAAAAATGTCTAAGATGGTAAAGAGGAATAGTCGAAACCCTCAAAGTAGCCTCTACCATCATGGATTAGTTAAATTGTTGGTGGAAGCCGAGCTCTGCAAAATAAATAAAACATGGGATTAGTTCTTGGGTGAGAATGCATTTATAGATCAAATCCCTATGGGAGTGGAAGAGGGGATAAGCACTTTGGGAAAATGACAAAAAAGGGAAAATATCCCCATGGCAATGGAAGAGGGGATGAGCACTTTGGGAAAATGACAGAAAAGGGAAAGGATCCCTGTGGCAACAGAAGAGGGGTTGAGCAACTTGGGAAAGCAACAAAAGAAGGAAAAGATACTTGTGTTAGTGGAAAAGAAATCAAACAATTTGAGTAAACAACAGGGAAAGGAAACAATACTTGTGGCAGTGGAAGAAGGACTGATAAAATTGGATAAGCGGTAGAAAAAGGGAAGAGTGAGGAATGGCAAATTAGAAAAGGAGACTACGATGGTCAAGCCACCGATTGAGATTCCTCCAATTCATAAGGTCACCCGTCATATGGCAAGGCAAGCAGCTCCAAAGATTGTTGGGTTAGCCCCCATGTACCCAGAGGCTGCAACACATGAGGACCCAATCCCTATTGATGGTGATGATGATGATACCTTGCCCATTTCAAAACTCTTCAAAGTTTGTAAGTGCCCCAAGCCTGTGGAACAATATCATCCATGTACAAAATTTGTAGACCCTAATGAGCAACAGATAAATGATCCTGTTGAGCCAAATGAACTAGTAGAGCCACAGGCATAATTGTTCACCCCCGCAGTAGAAGGAGGGTGTAACGATGAAATGTTGAAGGGTATGCATCATATTTAAAAGGACAAACAATAGCCTGATACTCCAAAGACTCCCAGCGTAATTATTCCTGGACCTTCTAAGAAAGGACTTGAGGATTGCGAGGGTTCAAATTCCTAATAGATGAATCTATTAATGAGATTCCTATGGAAAAGAAACTTAGGAAGAGAAGCAGAAAAGTTAAAAAGTTGGAACAGGAAGTCATGGAGTTGTCCGTCCTAAACAGGTGTATTGAAAGAGAAAACCAACAGTTAAAAGGGCAGAGTAAGAAGTTTCAGGAAGAGATTGAGAAACTTCAATCTGAAACCAAGAATATCAACAATCATATTCAGAATATACTTAAACTAGAAGAACCAAGAAGGAGCAACATTTGGAGAAAAATAACTCAGGACTCAACATATTGATAAATGTTGCAGGACTCTCTTAGTGGTTGAAGAGGATGTGTATTTCAATTTTGAATAGTTTTGGGATATCTTTGCATGAGGACATGCAAATAATTAGGTGTGGGGGTAATGTTGAGGTCCCATTTTTTCACTCACCATAAACCTCTTTTGGCCATTTATTCCCCACCTCGGCATTGAAATCCAACTTATTTCCTCCTACTTCTACCCTTTTGCCTGCCTAAAGATCTTGATTGTAACATGAGGTAAAAGTTGTTTATTTCGATATTTTCTGAAGTTCTTGATAAATTAATTAGGATCTTTTGGCTATAGTTTACCAATGATAAAAGTACACTTACCTTTTCAATGTAACAATTGTTCCCGCACTATTCCTGGCTTTTCAGTACCTGCATAGGCATTTCGGTACCCGAGATTGTGGCTTCTCCTAGTTGCACACGCCCAAGATGGAGTTGGCGACATGGGTATTGATATTATGGCTAGTGTGATGGGTGTTGATTGTTTCCCTTGCACCCAACATTCCTCTATTACACGAAATTTCACAATCCATGATAAAATATTCCAGCGCAACACCAAATCAGGTTCTAAAATGTTCGACAAAACAGGTATTCCAACAGAGGATGAAAACCTTCAGTAACCACTCACATAACCAAATCAAAGATCAACACACCAATTTTTTCACATGGTAAAACCCCTATGGGGAAACATCCAGGCCCCAACCAATGTGGCCACTTGGAGCAGTTTATTAATACAAAAGAAAAAGATTACAGAGATATTTTACAAGAGAGTTTCTCATAATCGATCATCATAAAATGACCCTCCATGCTCTTTAAATAGAGATCATGGACCAAATGGGTGTTAAGCTACGGATCAATGGTCATTAAGATTGAGGAGAGTATGAACCATCAGATCACTCTATGTTGGGAACATATCGTGACCGTCAGATTTCCTAACTACAAATGCATACTAATGCATACTAAAGAAACACACTTTTACGTAACAACACATTAGACCAAGAAGATCTTAACTAACTCCTAAGTGTCTAAATATCCTAACATCCCCCCTTAAGAACAAATTGGGATAGGATTGAAGGATTTACAATGGTGAAACAATAGGAGAAGCAAGGAGGCATTAGAGCCTATCCCCCCTTAATGAAACTTCTTGAACTCCTAACATAGATCGAAGTTTGGAAAACTTCACTTCTGTAAGAGACTTTGTGAAAATGTCTCCAACTTGATCTTCTGTAGGAAAAAAGAGCACTTCAATAACTTGATCATGAATGAGATTTCTGATGAAGTGCATGTGTAGCTCGATGTGTTAGCTACGCTGATGTTGAACTGGGTCTTTGGAAAGCTTGATGGCACTCTGATTGTCGCACCAAAGGATGATCGGATGTTGCTACTGGAATCCAAACTCTGAAAGGATCTGTCGAAGCCATAAAGCTTCCTATCTCACATTTATCGCTGCTCGGTACTCTGCTTCTGCTGAAGAAAGTGCAATAGCCTGTTATTTCTTATAGGCCCAAGTGACAGGTCTTGAACTAATGCTAAAAACATAACCTGCAGTAGACTTTCGATCATCAGGGTCACTAGCCCAATCTAAATTAGTGAAACCAACCAATAAAGGAGTCCCCCTTGAACTGTAATGTATCTCGAACTAAACTGTACCACAGACATAGAGAAGTATCCTTTTAGCTTCTTTCCAATGGCTTTCATGGGGTGTTTGCATATACCAGGCAACAAGACCAACAACAAAGGAAAGATTAGGATGGGTATGAGTCAAGTATAAGAGGCTACCAACTAACTGATGGTATAGGGTGGCATCAACTTCGGGAGAAGTATAGGTGGCAGTAATATTGAATCCATACTGGAAGGGAGAAGGGGTTGGTTTACAATCGTCCATGTGAAAGCGACGAAGAAGGTCACAAGCATACTTAGACTAGGAAAGAAAAATTCCTGCATTGGTTTGCAAAACTTGGAGGCCATGGAAATAGTGCAAAAAGCCTAAGTTTGTCATTTCAAATTTCTTCTTAAGGATGGTTTTCACATGGTTTAAAAGTTTTGAGTCACTACCAGTAAGGATAAGGTCATCAACATAAAGGGCAAGGATTATGATATGGATTCCTACTTTCTTGGTATAGACATTAGGATCAGAATGGCATCTAGAGAATACAGTGGCAATAAGAAAGATGTCCATTTTGGCATACGAAGCTCGGGGAGCTTGCTTGAGACCATAAAGAGATTTCTTAAGGCGACAAACAAGGATAGAGTCATTATGGACATAGCCAGGAGGTTGTTCCATGTAGAATTCTTCTTGCAAATCTCCGTGCAAGAAGGTGGATTTAACATCCATCTGATGGACCTCCTATTTATGTGAGGCAGGAAGGGCAAGAACAAGTCGGATGGAATTCATTTTGGCTACAGGGGAAAAGGTTTCATAATAGTCAATTCCCTCAACTTGGGAAAATCCTTTGGCAACTAACTGAGCCTTGTGTCTTTCAACACTTCCATCTGATGCATACTTAGTTCTATAGACCCATTTACATCTGACAAGTTTTATTCCTTTTAGAAGTGGTACAAGATACCAAGTATCTTTTTCCATTAAAGAACGATACTCTTCATTCATTGTTGTATCCCAATCTGGATGACCTGAAGCTTCTGCAAATGTCTCTAGGTCATGAGTTTTTGAAACTTGAGCTAAAAGAGAAGAGGCTCGATGGAACTGTGAACATGTCCGATGCCGATCTGAAGGATCACCAACAATATCACCAGTTGCTTCTCATGTTGAATGAACCCATCTAGGAAGTGGTGGATCTGGTGTTGGTTCAGGTTCAAAGGACTCATCTGGAGGAAGGTGAGCAAGCGGAGGTGGATTTTCATCCTCACTGTCATCATCTAAAGAAGAAACCAGAATAGAAGAAGGCACAAACGTCGAAGATGGCTCACAGACTGAAGAAGGCACAACCACAAAATTAGGATCATAGGCCAAAGAAGGCACAAACGCCAAATTAGGCTTGTAGGTGTTGGTCCTTGGTTATGGAAGGAAACGAAGAACAAGGAAGAAAAGGAGAAAAGCAAACTTCGTGGTAGACACAGTGACTGTCACTAGGTCGAAGTGAGAAGTGTTAGGACCCATAAATGTCCCTTTTTCACCACATCTTTTGCCCATTCAACCTTCTCATTTCTAAGCTAATGACTATTATAATGCATGCTAAGACCCTTTTTCCCAAGGTATGAACTATTCATCTTGATTTTATATTTTCATTTACTTAGCATGTTTGATTGGTAACATTCACATATTTTACCCATGAAATGATTTAACTAATGATCAAAATGCTTAGAACAACCCACTTCGAGAAACTCATTGTTGTTACAGCTATGCGCCAATATTGGAAGTTGTTACATGACTGCTGCAACAGAAGCTCGTCAATCTTGGAAGTTGTTACATGACTACTGCAACAAAAGCCCATCAATCTTGGAAGTTGTTACATGACTGCTGCAACAGATGCCCACTAGTCTAGGAAGCTGTTATATGACTGTTACAACAAATGCCACCAGTCTTGATTACATGACTGTTTCAACACCTGCTAGCTTATGATGTTGATGAAGATCTTGCATTAATGATCTACTACGAATAGCTTGAGAATTGGGGGGGGGGGGAGGATTCTCAAGGATGTTCTAATTGTGTTTCAACTGAATGACTCTGACTTTAAATAGTACAGCTTTTGTAATCAGGAGTAGTTTTTCTTTGACTAAGAGAAAGAAAAGTAAAGGTTATTGTACACGAACATTTTGACAATTGAATGAAAGAGTGGATTGAATTCGTTTAGCAGACTGTAACCTATTTCTTTGAGCATATTCAGTGAGAAGGAAAGGGCCCACCTTCCTCACCGATTTCCCTTTGTTTTGAATTCTAGATTGGTTGTTTTTACAATTGATTTATCTGTTAAACATTTCTAGAATATAATTGTTGTTACAGTCTAGTTCCTTCTTGTTAGATGCACATAAATTTGTCTCATGAGAATTAGAAGTCGATTGTTGAACACTACTGGAGAATTGCTTTCCCTTTTTCTGCATTAGGTTAAAACCTTGTTTCCAAGTAAAAGAAATAAAAGTGTGAAGTACTTTCTTGCAATAAGTATATTTCCTTTCTGCAAATAGTATAGAACTTCTTCCTGCAAGAGTAAATTAGAAAGTTATATTAGAGTAGGCAATCCAGGGTTCTTATACATTCATCAGTTTAGATTGCAATTATGATTTCAAATCTATAGAACTCCAGCTGTATCAGCACATCTGTGTTAGTGATAATTTTTGTGTCTTTTTAAACTTCCCTACTACAATTAGATTAGAGTTGCTTTCATAATCTAGCATAGATTGTGCACAATTATCTTGAAATAACAAACTTCCGTGGGTTGAAAATTTATATTGAACACTTTGGTTTTCTATTCAATCAGACAATTAAAGTGCCCAACATTTTGGCGTCGTTGCCAGGGATGATAATTATAGATTTTTGTAAGCACATTAGTTTTATTTCTTAGAACGAAAAGTTTGCATGAATCAAGAAACGTGAGAATGAATCCCCCAAAATACTAACCCTATAGGTACCAGAGGACGCGGAGGAAGAAATCCTAACATACTAGGAAGGCAAAGCTTTATTAATGAGATTATAGCCAGAGCAGATTCTTCTTCAGGATCTATTTTTTTCCCCAAAATTTATCCAAGAAGACATAATCCGTAGTCAACAAAAATACCCCTTTTTGAAACATCATTTTCATCAAGAGCTGAAGACGGGGCTAAAGATTTTCCACTAACAATTCAACAAACAACACTGGAAAACATTGAAGATCAAGGAAGTGCAGCTCGGAACAGAGAGAATCTAGAAGAAACGGTTTATCAGATCAATTGTCAGATAGTCACTAAAGAAGAGTGGGATGCTTTTCGAGTAGAGTGGAGAGAAAGAGAACATATGGAAAATCTAGGGGATAATGAAGAAGAATTACACCAGGAAAATCCAAAAAACAACGAAGATCAAGTAAATAATGAAAATACTATCTCTACCCTGGTCTTTCCTATTTCCGATGTTCCCACATGAGGGATGGCTCCTATGAAAAACATACCTCTCTCAGCTCTCCCAAATTTTCATGGATTATCTACTGAAGATCCAGATGATTTTCTGTTTGAATTTGACATTTTGTGTAGAAGATATGACTACACTACCACTGTGCAGAAGCTTAAATTGCTTCCAACTACATTGAAAGGTAATGCTTTAAGATGGTTCATGAGCCTTGGAGGAGAAAACATTTCAACATGGGTACAAATGAGGAATCTTTTCCTGAACAAATACCAAGACTACTGTCGAACAAGGGAACGAAGAGAGGAACTATTCAAGATGTCACAGAAGGAGGAAGAGACCCTTGAAGATTTTGTGGAGCGACTCCAATATAATCTACAAAGGTTTGGACATCCAGATGTAAGTAAGGACATTCTGAAAACCATTTTGCTAAAAGGAGTTAGAGAAGATTGTTTAGATATGTTGAATATGCTTGGCAAGGGAGATATATCTAAGGAATCCTATGAGGACATTGTAGATTTCTGTAAAATATGTTCTCGAGGAGCTACAAGGAGTAAGTCAGCTACCAAGGATACCACTTTTTCAAGGGTATAGAAATCAACCAATGGAGGAGAAACAAGAGAAGAAATAGGTAATCTGTTAGAAAATTTCAAAACAGAGATGATTAACTCTTTTGCTTCACAAATGGACACTTTGCAGGTCAAGCAGAATCAAGAAGAATCAAAGCAAGCATTGTGCATTTTCTGTCCTAAATGCAAAAAGAAACATCCACCAAGGGAGTGCCCAGTGAATAGTGTCCATGTATGTCTTATTTGTGAATGAGACCATGCTACTGACTAATGTCCCTCTCTACTAGGTGTAAAAGCATCAATGAAGGCAACTAATGAGGAAGCAGAGGCTGTCTATCTAGTAACACAAAGAAGACAATGGCAGCCAAGAGGTCAAGGTATGAACTCTCAATTATCTCCTACAACATTTAATTATTGGAACAATCAGCTACCTTATGGCCAGACGAATGCCCCCCCTCCAAATCATATGTCACCCTCTTATCAGGATCCCAATGCATGGTTACCTACACCCCAACAATAGAATCACCAGGGGCAATGGAACCCATATTGGAGAGGCCCTCAACAACAACTCAGTTATCAAAACCATCAACAACCAAACTCCTATCAACAACAGTTCCAACCCCAGTACCAGCAACAACAACTGCAGTTGCCTCCCAATGTCCCAACAAACAATCCTACCTTACGACCTCAGATGCCCGTGCAACCTAACCCAAACCCAAATAATAAGGCCATTTAGAACATAGATATACACAATGTTACAACCTTGTCTATTACTCCTATGCCTTGTGATGAAATAAATTTAAGATCAGGGAGAATAGTTGAACCAATAATTGAAGATGCTCCATCTTTAGAATCAGATAAAGAATCAGGGGAAAGACCATCTACTGATACAGAAGAAATTGAACAACCCATTATAGAATCAACAGACCGACCATTCCCTGAAAGACTGGAAATTACCAAGCATGTGGAATTACCATATTTCAATCTCTTAGGAGAATTGGAAAATTTGCACGTTAATATTCCACTATTGCAAGCGATAAGATATGTCCCTATTTATGCCAAGATTGTGAGAGATCTCTGTATCAAGAAACCTGGACATAAACCTAAGGACCCCCTCACAGTGCATTCAGTGGGGGATTTGTTTGAGATGATGTTAGGCAAAACCCCACCTATCAAATATGGCGACCCAAGAAACCCTATAGTGACTGTCAAAATTGGACATACATCTATTCCCCATGTACTAGTTGACTTAGGAGCGACAATCAACATCATGCCAATAGAAACTACACAATTGTTGCAACTTAGAACACAAATCTGACCAACTCCTATTGTTCTAGAATTAGCTGATCGTTCTACCATTAGACCAGAAGGAGTAATTGATGATTTAGTCATTTCAGTTGATTCATGGGAGTATCCTGCTGATTTTTTCGTTTTACAACCCAAAACCCATCTGGGGGGCCACCCTCTAATTCTGGGAATACCATGGTTAGCTATTTTTGATGCTTTCATTGTTTGTATATTTGGTTCCATGACCATCTCTGATGGTTATGACACATAAAAACTTACCATGTATCCTCATGCTACACCCAGTACAGAACCTGAAAATTATTTATATATGGACACTGAGAATGAACGTGTTCTGCCTGTGCTAACCATAGGAAAATCCCTGAGTTTCAAAGACGAGACAAAGGACAAGTTAATAAACTACTTTATTTGTGACCCCTCTGCTGTTACACAGAACATGCACTGCCGACTGATTAGAGTCTTTGACCCTATTGCCCAGGAAGAAATGAACTCAGAAATGTTCTCGGAACCACTGATAAACAAAATGACTTAGCTATAACAACAACCGTTGTAACAACGAACACTGTAAAAACAGATGACGAAACGACAACAACTTAATTAATTACTAGATTCAGCTCTAAGAGCATCACTATAGAAATCGAACCTGGGAAAACCTTGAACATCAATCCTAACCTATCCACTGCTGAAACTCACCGATTGATGAAATTACTGATTGAACATAAAGAAGCATTTTCCTGGGATTACATGGATATGAAAGGCATTCCCTCTGAATTATGCACCCACCATATATACATCAAGGAAGAATGCTGACCCATTTTCCAACCGCAAAGGAGGATGAACCCAAACCTTAAAGAAATGGTTAAGGAAGAACTTCAGAAACTTCTTAATGTCGGATTCATCTATCCTATATCAGACAACAAGTGGGTATCACCATTGGTTTTTGTGCCTAAAAATAATGGTAAGTGGAGAGTGTGTGTGGACTATATATCCCTGAATAAGGCCACACAGAAGGATCATTTCCCTCTGCCATTTATTGATCAAGTTTTAGACAACCTAGTTGGGAAAAAGTTTTTCTCTTTCCTAGATGGATTTAGTGGCTATAACTAGATAAAAATTGCTCCACAGGACCAATATAAGACCAACTTTACCATCCCTTGGGGTACATTTTCCTACAAGGTTCTTCCATTTGGCTTGTGTAATGCACTAGCCACTTTCCAGAGAGCTGTGATTGGTATTTTCTCTGATATAGTGAATGACTGTATGGAAATATTCATGGATGACTTTACACCTTATGGTACTAATTTCGAAGAAGCTTTGTCTAATCTGGAAAAAGTGCTCAAAATATGTATATAATCTCATCTTTCTTTAAGTACAGAAAAGTGCCATATGATGATGAGTGAAGGGGTAGTGTTGGGACGCTTCATTTCTTATGCAGGGATTCAGGTAGATCCAACCAAAATCTAGGTAATTTTGGACATTCCAACTCCATCAACTCAGAAAGAGGTAAGAATTTTTTTAGGT
The DNA here is from genome assembly GCA_000966675.3 of Picea glauca. Classification (NCBI taxonomy): domain Eukaryota; kingdom Viridiplantae; phylum Streptophyta; class Pinopsida; order Pinales; family Pinaceae; genus Picea; species Picea glauca. The sequence continues at coordinate 383,628 of JZKD02S1956735.1, forward strand.
CACGCCGGGTATTACAGGAGATTCATTAAAAAAAATTCTAAAATTTCCTCCCCATTATTTTTCCTATTAACAAAAGATGTTGACTTTCGTTGGACTGATAACTGTGAATTGTCTTTTGCAGATCTGAAACAAAAATTGTCCACAACTCCCATATTGATAGGGCCCAATTGGGCTCTACCTTTTCACATTTCTTCAGATGCCTCAGACACTGCAATTGGTGTAGTACTAGGGAAATAGGGAGACAAAGAACCCTACGCTATCTACTATATCAACAAGAACATGGCTCCTGCTGACTTAAATTACACAGTTACTGAAAGAGAATTATTGGCAGTAGTTTATGCAATCAATAAATTCAGGAATTATGTCATTGGGTATCCTACTTTTATTCAAACTGATCATACATCCATTAAATATCTAATGAATAAACCTATTACTAATTCCCGAGTAACAATATGGTTGTTACTACTACAAGAATTTGACATCACTATAGTGGATAAACCAGGAAAAGAAAATGTGGTTGCTGATTTTCTCTCAAGATTACACATAAATGATGATAATTCACCTGTAGATGATTCCTTTCCTAATGAACATTTGTTTTCCATATCCACTCACTCACCTTGGTATGTAGATATTACTAATTATTTGGTTGCAGGGAAGGTACCTCCACATCTATCTCCTCGAGAAAGAAGGAAGATTATTCAAAAGAGTGCTCGATATAGTTGGATAGGAGGATACCTTTTCTACACAGGTCTGGACCAAGAAATTAGGAAATGTGTGAGGGATGATGAAGTATATGATCTGCTGAAATCTTTCCATGATGGCCCTTGTGGGGGTCATTTTGCTGATAAAAGCACTGGGCATAAAATTTTAAGGATGGGCTATTTTTGGCCCACCATATTTCAAGATGCCAAAAGATATGTGCAAGCTTGTGACAGTTGCCAACAAATGGGCCAGCCAACTCATAGGGATGAGATGCCTCTCCATCCTTAGGTAGTTTTAGAGACTTTTGAGAGATGGGCCATGGATTTCGTAGGCCCCATTAACCCACCTTCCAATCAGAAAGTCTATATATTGGTCTATACATATTACATGACCAAGTGGGTGGAGGCAAAAGCAATCATCAGAGCCTTAGAAGAAGTTTTCTTAGCATTTTTGTTTGAAGATATATTTGTTAGATTCAACATTCCCAGAGAATTGGTAACTGATGGAGGACCCCCTTTCACATCATAGAAGTTTGAAGCTCTACTCAGTAAGTATCATGTTTTACATAGAACAACTTCTCCATACCATCCACAAGGCAATGGCCAGGTGGAAAGCACCAACAAATTTATCGAAGCCATTCTTACTAAAATAGTGAGAGAACATCGTATGGATTGGTTTGACAGATTGCATGAAGCTCTATGGGCTTACCGAACTACTTGGAGGAACACAATCGATTTTTCTCCTTATGAGTTGGTATATGGAAAAATCCTTGTTTTTCCCATTGAATTTGAAATTAAAACCTTAAGAACTGCATCAACAGTCAACCTCGACTTGACTATGGCACAGAAGGCCAAACTGTAGCAGCTCAACGAGCTTGATGAAAAGCGTTTGGACGCTATCCATCAAACAAAAGTGATTCAACAACAATGAACAAAATGGCATGACCGAGTCATCAAGAAGAAATTATTCCAAAAAGGATATTGGGCTCTATTGTATGATTCACGCTTTAAAGAATTTGTTAAGAACTAAATATCAATTGAGCATAGAAAAACCTCAGAAAAAGTACTCAACGCCTTGAAAAAGTGATAATTTCAGATAATAAGCCTCTTCGAGGGGGAAACCTCCTTTTACCCCACTTAAATGTTCAAGTAAAAGATGATTCAAAATGAAAATGTCTCCTTGGTATATATAGGAGACTA
>JZKD02S1956735.1:386348-400055 GCA_000966675.3 Picea glauca
AATCCTTCTTGACTCTATGGTAGGTTTTCAAAAATCTTGAGTGCCCTCCTATTGGAGAGGTGTGCAATTCCAATAGTACCTTTTGTTTGAGTTGGGAGTTCTTACATAAATATAGTTGTGCTTATCCTTTATTCTTCCCTGTCCCACTGCTGGACTTGCTGATCCTCTTCTAGCTTCATCCAAAGTTGTGCTCCTTTATCGAACAAGTCAGCTGCTGTGATGACCTGTTGCTCTATATTTTGTAGCTACTTTGTTTCCTATTGCTTCCTTTGCTCCCTTACCTCTAGTGGAGTGGTGGGTGTGAGTTGTTTGTGAACATTCTTGATCTCCTTCTGATATTGATCGATTCCCTGCGCAATATGATCAATATTCTATGTTGTAGTGAGTTTGTCCCTCTGCACAGTCTTTGGAATCTTCTCATAAGTTCCGGCCACTTTTTATTCCAATCCATTCATGTTCTCCCTCTCTTCTTGGCTGTTGAGCTTGGCCTGCTCATATATCAATTCCAGTGCGTCACGTTTATCCTTTGCCTATTGTAAGTCGGTTGTGTTTGTGTGTGCATGAGACTGTACTTTGTGGGTAATGATAACCTGTAATTTATGTAGCGCTTTGGATGGTATCTACGGAAATACCAATTGGAGTTGAGCTAAGTCCTTTAGGGGTGTCTTCCCCATGATCTTGTCCATGAATAACATGCTAGGTGTAATGTGGAATGTTCCACTTGGATGCGGTAGTGTGTGGACTGTATCTCTCTCACTTGCTTCAAGTTCTTCTCTTGTCTGTGATGTTGACGACCCTATTCCTATTTTGTTGCATGCTTCCTGCACTTCCCCAATATGCTTTAGGAACTTCCACATGTCTGCCAGCTCCTATTGAATTATGTCCCTGTGGTGCACAGTATTGTCAAACTCCTCGGATATACAATCCTGAGCCATTTGGGATATCATTTCTGCATCATCCTCCATGATTGTGTATTCTGGAAGTGTTCTCGGTGCCTTCATATTCTTGTGTGCACCCCCCCCGTCTGAGTAGTTGGTCTCTTAGTCCAGCCTGGTACTTGTGGATTTGGATTTGGTGTAGTCCCCTATGCTACCTTGGCATGTTTCTCCTGTACTTGGGATGGCTACGTATTATTCTTCTTCCCCTTCCGGGTCCCCATCTTAGTTGTCCCTTCATTCATCTGCTTTGTTTTTTTCTGGCCCATCCTTCATTTCTTAGGCACTGGGACTTCCCAAGGTTGTGTTTCTTCCTACCTTGTCTCCTCTTTCATTGTCTTTGTAGGTATGTCTTGGGTAACAACTAGAATCTTCCAGTCATCTTCCCAATCCTTGATAACCATGTCGATGTCACCCTCCATGATGTAGTAGCGCAATTGTAGCCACTGTTTGTTGGGGTCCTTCTGCGGTTGTATCCACATCACATGTCAAGTGGCCTTGAAGTTGGAAATGTCCCAATAATACATGACAACCTGTGATGTTATTCTCCATAGTTTGGCGATGGTCTCTTGTAGGTCATGAAGGTATCCTTTGAATACATCTGCGTTCGTATTCCTGTTCTTGGCGTCTGACATGGTTCGAAGTGATAAATATCTCGCTCCATGATTTGGCTTGGGTCTGGTGGCGAAAAATGTGTAATTCGGTTCCTTCCATACCATGATACCTATCAGCATGAGTAGCCATGAATAATGAAATTCTATTTCCAGATCCTGCACATCCTTCCAGTCATCCAGAAACAAATTCAAAAGGTAAGGGACGTAGCTAACCGTGGTGCCCTTAACACATTGTGTTGCAACTGTGACGACCCCCGCCAGGACTTCCTCCTTACAACATTTTCTTAGCAGCTTGCAGGCCATGATTTTTGTGGCCATTTTTTTCATGACATCATTGATCCTTTTGATGATGATTCCTCACATCCCACTGTCAATGCCAAATTTCTTCTTCATATATTTTGCGAGTGATTTCTCCTTTCTTTTGTTGTCAACAAATTGCACGGGATACATGCCCCGAGATGGTCGCCCTGTAATGTGCACAATGATCTCTACATCTATCGAGACGAGATTGTCCAACCATATATCCCTTCCATGTGTTACTGCCATGAATTTTTTGACACAACTGTTTGCGTAATTTCCTCTGCCAAAGTGTGGTAGATCTAGCAGACCTAAAATACTCATTTTTTCCAATCTTGTTGCCCACTGGAATGGTTGATTAATCAGTTCCCCAAATGCATCCATACCCACAGTCTGTAGGTATACTCTTTTTGTGAACTCCAAGAACTTTTCTATGTCTATTACATCGTGTTCCGAGTATTTTAGCTTCTCAACAAAACCTAGCAAGTATGATTTCACTCATACCCCATCTGGTATACACGGAAAAACAATGGTTACGATGGGTTTCTTGCATGTTGACCTAGGTACCTGTTGCTTGTCCTTTTTTGGTAGTGGTTGGCTTGAGGTTCTAGGCTCCATCGTTCGTACTTAGACATAGCACTCTGGCCAGCCCATGACATATTTCATTGATCCTTTCTATGGGTGGTATGGAACAGTTGTTTGAGATTCGTTTGGCTCAACTGTTGTTTCCTGATTTGTAGTCATCCCATTGACTCTCAGAGCTCCTTCAAAATTCTCTAGTTGTCCCTCCTTCAGGGTTCATGTGCCCTAGTTCTGTCACTCCTATTCCTCTATCGGCATATCCACATTCATTCCTTTAGCTGTTGGCCGTTGGTTTTATTCTACCACAGGTGTGGGGTTCATCGGTGTTGTATCTGGTGAGAGGATTTCGTCGACATTGACAATCTCTAGTGGTTGTTGTTTTCTTTCCTGCAATTGTACCTATGGCCTTGTTCTAACTCTGGAGTGTCTGGCATTTTGTCCTAGTTCTACTTTCTTTGGTGGTTCCATGGTGCTGAATGATGATCATTCACTGAGGTCAATGGTCTCTATAACCTCTGTGAACTTCACTCTATTCTCCATAGGCTCTCTCGCTCTCTATTGCTTTTCAAGGTCGCAATAAACTATTTGTTCCCACATCTGTGCTTTGTATGGGCATCGTATGAAACTTGTCCAAGACACTACCTTCATTATGGATTCAATGAACCTCTGGTTCCTTCATACTTTCGATTACTCTCCCTCACCATCTCCAATTAGCGTGATTAATGTGGCATCCTGTCGATCCTTTTCGAAATTCAATTCCTCATGCCTTCATTGTTTAGTGCTACTTTTGTTGTCCTTACTTTTCCCACTTGTTTTTCATTTTGACCTGGTCGTGGGCCTTCTCCTCGGAAATTTTGTATTCCTAAGTGTACGTGCTTCTTCTCCTTTCGACACATTGTGCCTCTGTTGGTACCATTTAATATCCTGTAATTTTTTTTTTTTTACTATGCGGTGACTTTTCAAGTTGTGGGTGGTCGAGTGTCCTTGTTCAAATTCAGTCAGCTCTCGTTGATCATCCCTCTAAGTTATGCGAATGCTAAGTATTTCAACTGTACAACTCCCCCATCTGTGACAGTTTTTACTTTATACGGTCCTAATCAGTGAATTTTGAGTTTTCCTGGGTGTTGAATGGATTTGATGTCATACATCAACACTAAATATCCTTCCTTGAAATTTTTCTTCTTGATGTGTCTATCATTCCAAGATTTGTCCCTTGATTTCTGAATTTGTTGGTGGAACCCTACTAGGATCCATTCTTCCTCCATGGTCATCAATTGATTTATCCTCTCCTGTATTGTGCCTCATTTTGTCATGTGTGTAATTGTTGCTATGCACAAAATGGGTACTAGAAATTATAATGGCACCACTGCTTCTTGGACATATACCAGTTTAAATGCATGTTTCCTATAAACTTCTTGCACATGGTCTTGTAGGCCCATAATACTGCTGGTATTTTGAGATACCAATCATCCCTATTGACATTACAGATCTTAGTCAGTGCATTCTTGAGGATTTTGGTAAATGCTTCTACTGTGCCATTTTCATGTGGGTGATATGGCATTCTCTTCTAATGATGGACTTCAAACTCTTCATTCATAGCATTGATAGTGTGGTTAATGAAGTGTGTGCCTTGGTCGCTCATCAAAACTCTTGGGAACCCAAATTAAGTGATTAATTGTTCAAATAGAATATTTGTTGTTGTTTCTGTGCTGGAATCCTTCACTGGTGCTTCTTCCGCCCATGTTGTCAAGTATTTTGTCGTAGTGATATTGTACCTTGCTCATGTTCCTATTTCTGGTGGGTTGATTGGTCCCACAAAGTATATTTCCCATTTATCAAATTCCTGTAATGTTACATGTGGTCGTAATGGCATCTCGTCCCTTCTATTGGGTTTACCAACCCTTTGACAGATGTCGCATCTCTGGAAGTACTCCTTCGAGTCTCTATGAATGGTAGGCCACCATAGTCCTACATGCAATACCTTCTGTGTGGTAACTTTGTCTATGTAATTTCCTCCTGCTATTTCCTCATTGGTTTCTGTTACAACTCTTTGTATTTTGTGTTCTAACACATATCTTCACAATATTCTATTTGTGCCCATTTTGTATAAGTTTCATGCAATCAGTTGATAGTCTGTAGTCCGGACTACCAGGTTTTTCTTCTACGCGGTGTTATATTCCGACAACATAGTACCTGTGCTCAAGTACTAAATGATATTTGCAAAGTATTCATCAGTGATCTAGGCTGAAAATAAATTTGCGTTCGGGAAGTTGTCCCCTAAATTCGTATGTTCTTCTCCATTTGTGACCCTTGATAGGTGGTTAGGTCCTACATTCAATTTTCCTGGCTTGACTATTACTTCAAAATCAAATTCTTGAAACAGTAGTAACCATCGACAGATTCTCCCCCCCAACACTAGATTGTTGACTAGGTATTTAAGGGCTGAGTGATCTGTGAACATCTTAAAGTGTTTTCCCAATAAGTAATGTTTGAACTTTTGCAATGCGTAAACCATAACTATGCCTTCCCTCTTTATGGTGTTATAGTTCTGTTATGATTCTGATAACTTTCTGCTTGCAAATGCTATAGGGTGATTCAAATATCCCGCTCCTGGCTGCACCAAGATAGCTCCAAGTTCTATGGCTGATGCATCTACATGTAAGTGGAATGTCTTTTCCCAGTCTGGAAATACTATTATTGGCGTAGTGACCATATTTTCTTTCAACGTATCTAGACCGTGTTGGCAATCGTCATTCCACTGAAAATTTGTATCTTTTTTAAACAGTTTCTCCATTAGCGTGGTAATCTGTGTGTATCCTTTGATAAAATTTCTATAATATCCTGTGTGTCCCAATGTCACTCTTAGCTGACAGATTTTTTTTGGTGGTGGAAAGTTAACAATTACTACAATCTTTGCAGGATCTACTAGTAACCCTTGTTTGCATACTATATGGCCCAATAGTATCCCAAATGGTGTTCCAAATATGAATTTTTTATGTTTAATGATATTTGGCATTGCCTACATCTTTCTAACATCATCCATAAGACCTCTATATGGTCTTTCAACAAAATATAGACTGTCCAATCGTCCAAGTATACCTATAGAAACTAGTAGATGAATTCCTTAAACGCGACAATGACTGCTCTGGAAAATATTGTTGGTGCATTTTTCAGTCCAAATGGCATGACTGTGTACTGGTAGGATTCCCATTATGTAGCGAACGTGGTATTGTATCTGTCTTCATGTGATATCGTAATCTAGTGGTAGCCTAAGAATCCATCAGTGAATGAGTAAAACTTCATGTCCTCCGACGTTCTCCAACACTTCGTCTGTGAAAGGTGTAGGGAATGGGTCATATAGGCATGCATTGTTCAACTTACTCAAGTCAACGCATATCCTTATCCCTCCTTATTTTTTCTCTTGAAACACCATTGGGATTATCCATTCTGATTCTTTTGTTGGTTCTATGATTCCAGCTTTGAGCATCATGTCGATCTCAACATTGAATTTCTGCTTATATATCGGGTTCAATCTGTATGGTCGTTGTCTGATCGGTCTCACTTCAGCTTTGAGTGGTATCTTCATTTCTCCTATCTCTCCTGCTATACCCTTCATCTCTATAAATTTTGTGGGAAACAAGTCTCTATATTCACGTAGTAACTATGTTATGCTTTCTACTGTTTACTCATCCCAGTAATCTCCAATGCTCGCCATTTTGGGATTCTCAACTGTACCAATGTTGACTTTCTTCACCTTAATCGGTGCAACAATGAATTCTGATTCTATAGGTGGACCCTCTAGTTCTCTCTCACCTTCCACTTCCTCGATTTGAATATCGAACGGATCATCTTCATCTGGTGCTTCCTCCGGCACATGGTAACATGACAACAGTTCTTTGATTGTCTATTTGTTCCGTTGTTGTTCTTCCTTTATGAGTTCGATTATTGGTTCCTTGATGAATATCACCCCTCTTATATGTTTCTAAGATGCATCTATGTTTGGGTTCTCATGCTCGAATGAGAAAGTGATTGTAAAATTCTATTGCAATAACATCGAGGTCGTAGTTCCTGTAATGTATACCAATTTTCTTCTATGCCCTCTAGAGTGTGTATGAAATGATGAGGCCATTCCTCTCAAGGTGTCATTTTCCACAATGTTCTTCACTTCTCCAAGTGTTCCATTGGTGCCCCCTATCCATCATACTTCGGCTACTGGTTGTTTTTATGTTCTGTTTCGAACCTTATGTGCAGTAACTACTTACATTTGTACCAATATGTGATTGTCTCTTTGTGTGTGCCCCACCATCTTTCAGGTGTGGCCTTGAGTGATATATCAAGTGCTAAGAGTCTGTGATTCTCTAAAACTTCATCTTTGTATTGTGCCAAGAATACTTCTATATCGTTTATTCCATGGAAACCGGGTGGTTCCCTTATCTACATGCCTACCCATCTTACTGTGTGGCCTATTTGTGTACATCTTCTCGTGGAAACTTTGTGTAGCCTTTGTTGCCAGTTCTATAAACCAGTATCTGAGTCTATCACACATGAAGTAATGCTCCACAAACTGAGTATCACATATGCAGTTGGGTTCATGTAATCCTCATCGCGCGCAGTTGTTTTGTATGACTAGCTGATTTTCTCTAAGTCTAAGCAAGTGGGTTCTACAAATCATTCCCCTTCTAATGGGTCTAATGGCATGAAGACCCTGTATTCACCTGAATGAAATGTCATTTTTTGTGTCTTCAAATTGATTATGGCCTTTTTTTCAAACACCCAATCCAAACCAAGCAACGTTGGGTATGGTGTTGTGTCATCCACTATTTCAATCACTTCAAAGTCTGCTTTAGTGTGCACTCCATCCAAGTCTACTGTCACTCCTTTTAGTCGAACAATTGGTAGGACTCTGTGTTGGTTTGCTAGTTTCAATTGAACCGATGAATATCCTAGATCCAATATAATATCTCTCATGTTGAAATCTCTGATGTTGGCATTCAGTCTGAACTCCCTACTTGTTCTTCTCCTTGTATGTAGATGATTGACTGTTTTTTGTTCTAGTTTTCCTTTCGTCTCTTTACTACATCTTTCTAATATGTTTTGCAATGTTTTGATAGATGATGGATCATTCAATACTTTTACACATGATTGAAAAAATACTTTGATTTTACTTACTTGTCCCATGGGTTTCATTTCATTGGTATGATCCAATAACAGAGGCATCTTGTACTCTGGTGTTTCCATGCTTTGTTGTGCAGTTGAAGTCGACGTAATGTCGTCCTTCTAAAATTCTTCTTTGGATTGCTTAAATATATCCTTCTCATTCTGCGCATTGAAATTATTCCTTGGTTCGACGTTCTTCTTGACCCACTGGTGTTGTACTGGCTCTTGTTGAACTGCGTTGTTTCCTGTTTTAGCTCCTCCGCAAGTAACTATGTTGATGTTTTGTCCTTCATCCCTTGCTTCAGCTAAAATCCAGTGAAGATTCTAGTTGTTCTAGTTCCTCTTTTCCTGGATCTTTACTAACAGTGTTAGGCATTCTTCTGTATTGTGGTCCGATGCGCGACAATACATACAGGTTGCTGGTGGAAGTGGACATTCCCTTGCATAATGTCATGGTTGTTGGAAATTGTGACATGCCACTGGTCCTCTACCTCTTCCAAAACCTCCTCTCGGTCGTACTCCACCTCTATAGCCTGCTCAATCTCCTCTCGGCGTGTTATACTAAGGCGCCTAATTATACTACGCGGTATTGTAATGAGGTTGCATTGTGTTGTACTGCGGCTCCGTGGTATTATATGGTTGTTGGGCAGTATTATATTGCTACTGCACAGTGTTTTATAGGGCTGGAACTTGGTTAAATTATGGTGTAGCTTGTCGAGTCATCATTTTTTCCTGCACTCTATATGCATCTGATGTCCTCTCTCACATCAACTCCATAGTTATACAATCTTTGTGATCGTGGCCCAGTGAATTGCAAAAGTTTCAATATGAACTCTTTGGTACTGTCTGGTATTTCTTCATCATTGGGCAGTGATATGGATCATGGCCCGGTTTCTTATAGATTTTGCACCATAGTCCTCTTTTTGGTAATGGATTTGGCATTCCTGCTGCCATATACTATGTGAATGTTGGACATTCGTTCTTGTGGTGTCCTTCCATCCTACATGTAGTACACCAAAAAACTTCTTGTATGTCCTTACTTTTGTTCTAGTTTAGCTGGAACGTTAATTTCTTCAAATCCTCCTTTCATTCTTTGATGGCTAGATCTGTCTGTTGATACTGGTTTTCTTCCAGTTGCAGGGCTACCTACAGAGCCTCTGCCTGCATCTGAAACTTTTTTTGTTGTAATGGGTATTTTAAGTGTGGTAGCAGTGAATTGATGAACAGGTGCCTATGTTGCATATCAGTCATGAGATATTTCAACTTTCCCTTTAGCCACTTGAATCTATGGTCAATCTCACATATGTATTCTCCTAGTTTTTGACTAATTTCGATCATCTCGTTCATGTACTGATCTTCTGAACTCAGTTTTTGGGACTCGTTTATCAACAATTTATTGATGTCTGCAATTGTTTTGGTTGTCTCTAGTGGATTATTTGTATCCAAACTCATATACCAATCTAGTGCGCGATCTCTTAATGTAATCACTAGTTGTGTTAGTTTAGTATCTTCATCTGTGATCTATTTTTCTTCCCAAATCTTCTCATAGATGAACACATGTTTTTTTGGGTCCTCCAACGTGTCTCCTTTAAATTATGGTAACATGATTGTGGGATCGTGTCCTTCCATTCTGAACGTTGAACTACTACCTCCGCACCATGTATATACTTGACTAGTGCTTCCTGAACTGGATCCTCCAGTTGTTGTTCCTTGTGTATATGTACTTCATGTTGTCTTTCTTCTCCCGAAATCTGGTTGTCTAAATGGTGGTGTTCTCTTTGGTGTATTAGTCACACATGGGTTTATGGGTTCCACACTAACATTACTATGGATATGATTGTTTCTTTTGCTTCCCGTTCTTGGACCTCTCATCTTCCTCTCATATGTTGTGCATAGGATTTCCTCAATCTTCTCCACATCCTGGATATCCTCTACCTCTTCCTCGTCACTAACCAAGCCTTCCCTTGCAGCTACGACTCTCTTATTGGTATTCACCTTTATTGTTATGGTACTCCGCTATGCGTATTTCCAGCTGTCGCCATGATCCACTTGATCTAGTCATCATCCATCATGATTGGGTCCAAGGGTTCCTCCTTCTTTCCATTATCCTTTCCTCCTTCCATTTCTCCTTTCTCTGTCAATGATTCCCCCCTTCACCCATGTACGCAGGGAAGTATGGTTATCTGAATCCATCGTCATTAATCCTTATATCAGTATCTTAATATAATTATACAACGATATAATGTAGCTTCCTCAAGGTCCATGTAAAAACTCTCGCTCTGCTGCACTGTACAGCTTTGTTGTATCTACTGCAAACTTTATTATAAATCCTACCATAATACTATCGAGCCAAAAATCTACTATGTAGGTGAATTTGTTGTACACCTGTTGTAACTACTCAATCTGTACTGGGGTCCACTCTAACTGTCTGATATGATTCATCATGTGGTTATCCTTCAACCTTAGTATCCATCCCTGCAATAAGTGTGGAAAATCATAGAAAATGACTTCATGCAAATTAGTAAACATGTATTTCTCAAGATATTTGCAGGGTGTTACTCTAGGGTTTATGTTATCTTTCTATGCAAAATCCAACTCTTTTTTCCTTATCCATCTTTCTATCTCTGCTTTTGTGGGATTCCATGGTCTCAACATCCCTTTATAGTGGCTCATTTTGTTCTTCTCTTCTTAATATTCTCTTGATCCGCCTCCCATGTATCTTTCAACATATCTCATCTACTCAATCCTCTTATGTTCCTACCAACGACAACACAACCATTTTTTGGTTGAATTATATATCCTTTTTGAGTTTGTATTGAGTGGCCTAGGGTTCATGTATGTTTGAGGTTCCAAAAAAGCCTCTAAACTATCGGGCCTCCTGGTAAAATAGAAGGCAACGCAGTGCACAAGGTGCACTATGCCGTCTCACCCAAGATAGTCTGAATGGGTGGCTCCAATACTCATGTGTCTACAACTTGGGATTGAATGGGTGATATGAGAACTATATGTTGAGATTTATATGGTAACTTATTAACACAATGCACTATCAATTACGATTATGAAGGAAATATAACAATTCATTCATTTAGCATAACAATATCTACCGAAGACAGTAAAAAAAAACATCCATTCAATCACATAACAGAGGTTTTACCGTGGTTCACCTCCCTAGGCTACGTCCACAAATATATGGCTCTTAACTCTTTTATTATAGTAGTTTTGACTACAATGTCTCACGGCTTAAAACTCTTCTCGGTTGGGTTAAGATCTATTATGAGGTGGACTGGATCACACTAGGCTCCTCAACCTATGATCTAACCCTCAATATCTACCCTCCTCATTCCTCTCTAGCTCAACATCTTACAAAATTAAGTCATACAACAAAATATTACGTCCGCATCCTCACATTCATCTCTTCGCATCTCTATATTCGTATCTCTCTCTCTATTCGTCCCCCTCTTGAGACCTAGGTATCTATATTTATATGTTTATGGCTCTTCATCCATTACAATACATTGCAAAACCCTAACCCTAATGTCGTTAGGTATTCCATGTATGTGCGCTTGCTTCTCTTCCTTCCAGTTTTCACTTTCCTCGTGCATGCCTTCTTTCACAAAATATCCTTTATTTCCACTTTGGCCTGCTTCCAAAATTTTGCAATTTCTCTACTAAGAGGCACTTATGTTTCAATTTTTTGGTTAAATTGTCCATTGACCATTGATTGGAAGTGGAAAAAGCCCCTAACAAACCTACAACTTCTTTCGCAAAATCAAGACCATCTTGGTCTTTCCCATCATACACCAGTCTTTTCCTTTTAGTGACTACTCCATCCTTTAGATGAGATTCTCTTCTTACGATGGATTTTCACTTATTCTTGAAGAATAAATTTGAGGGAGGCATATGTTTGAGAAATATAGGAGTAAGATCACTTACCAAAGTGAGTTTAGAACTAGGATTTATGAAGCTGGTCTGTAAAGGGGTTAATGATGTGATAGGAGACCCGATTATTGTGGAATGTCCTTGAACTGTTGTATCTGGGGTGCCAACTGGAGTATCTAGATTTGATTGAGGAATATATTTTCCTAGATTCATGAAGGCTTCAAACCAAGGTAACACTTGTGGATCATTCATCCTTGACAATGATGCTCTTATTTCGTCAAATAACACTTCTGGGATTTTTGGGATTTCTTTATCTGTGTGCTTGGTGGAGCAACTTGGCTCAGATCCTGAGGTTTTATATCCTTGTGAAGAAGGCAGGGGTCTTGGATCTCCTTGCGAATAACACAGGGGTTTTGACTCTCCTTGCGAAAGAGGAAGGGGTTTTGACTCTCCCTGCAATATCTTGGGAAAAATATTTTGTATGTGTTTTTGAAAACTGAGGAAACCAACTTGTTGGTTAGGTGGAAAAGTATAGAATATTCTTCGGACTTCCTCATAAGATATAACCCCCGTGAACATTTCGTCATAGGGAGAGTTCTCATGGATGTATCATTTCATGTTAAACTAATCCAAATGATTTTCCACTATCTTATGTGGATCATGCTTTTTGAACTCGATGTCAACTGACTTGAGATCTTCCATGGCTTTGGCATGAACTTTAGAATGAACAAAATCCAATAATGTGAACATGCCAACTTGAATGGGGAAAGTTGGACAAACATTTTTCTGGGATGCTTTCAACTCCTTGATGATACCTCATGCTAGTGTCTGGTATGCCACCTCTCTGTACACCAATCTATCAGGTAAAAACTATGCGAGGGCATGAGGAGGAACAAAACAACCAAATACTTTGATATAGGAGAATTTCTCCTCAGTGAACCAGTCTGGGAGTGTGCCTAGTTTCCCCATAATTTTTTCTGAAATCCTAGGTGGCGGGTGGCCATAGATATCTATGTGAACAAGCACTACAAAATTATGACAAATTTCGTAAAAGAAATATTTGTCGTTATCCTCCCATAATTTGGAGTGGTATAAATGAATGGGATCAACACTGTCTGGGGTCCAACTCCAATTCATAAGGGGAAAGGGGTCATGAAACAATTGGCATCGATAACATATGCTAACATGTAAAAAGGAGCAGGTTTCCCCTTTGATTTTGTTGATTTATACTCAGTGATTTCCTTGGCCATTTTGGCCCAATTGAAGGTATAACCTTGGGCTACCTCATTCATGATGGATACCCACTCAACAGAGAAATGTGTAGGGTTCTTCTTCCCAAATAGGCGACAGAGCATCATGGCCACATACATCATATTGTTGGATTACTGAGAGGGGGGGGGTGAATCACTAATAACGTAATTATAATCATTTTTCTCCAAATAATACAAGTGTTATATCAACGTAGAATTCTTATCCAATAATGAGCAATAAGAAATAAAAAATCACACACATACATAGTACACCAGTGTTTTAAATGGAAACCCAAATCGAGAGAAAATGACGGAATGTTTTTTCTTATATGTCTTGAGGAATTACATTCATTGGAAGCACCAACTTCCTTTGTTTTCTAGCTGCAACTGGAAGGAGGCTCCAACCCCCTAGTTTCTTAGGAGACAACCCGAGGGAAGCTCCAACTCCCCAATTATTTGGCTACAACCAAAAGGAGACTACAACCCCCTATGTTTTCTGGCTACAATCGAAAGGTGGATACAACCACTTGTCCTTTCCCCGTCCAACCGCCCTGAAGTAGAAGTAGAATGATGGAACCACTGTCACACTATCAATGTGAGATATATCATTGTAAACCTGTACCAATAAAATTGAACCATGCATCATCCTGTACCTAAAACTGTAATCAACCTATGCCATAAACAAGTGCATCAACCATGCACCAACCTATACAATAAAAAAGTGCATCAACCATGCACCAACCTATACCAAACAATCTGTAATCAACCTGTACCATAAACAAGTGCATCCATAATGCACCAACCTGTACAGAACAATCTGTAATAAACCTGTACCATAAACAAGTGCAACCAACCATGTACCAAGTATGTACCAATATTGTGTCAAGTAATCATCAAATATGACTCATCAATATGTACCAACATCATCAACTATACACCTCATGTATGTGCCAACTCATCAACTACTTGTCTCAACCATGTACCCAACTTGTA
>JZKD02S1956735.1:405011-418757 GCA_000966675.3 Picea glauca
AAGATGTATCTTCAATAGTTTTCTTAGATTCTGGTTGACCATGATTCCTTCCTTTGAGTACTTCTGCATAACTCTTTCTATTTTCTTCGTTCTTCTTTTCTAGCAACGTAGAGTGATTCTCTTCATTCTCTACAACTGATGTGAATGTTTCTGTCTCTTCAAAGTTCTTGTTGAGCTTGACAATTTTGACTCTTAGTGTGACAATTTCTTCTTCAAGATTTTCAACCTCTTCTTCTTTCTTCATTATCTAATACTTCATGACCTCTTCTGTTCTCTTTGTTTCTTCAAGTTGTATTTTCAATGTAATTATTTCTTCTTCCATTCTTCTCTCTTCTTGACCAAACTCTTCCTCAAGTTGGTTTAAGTCATTGGTTCTTTCCTTGAGATGATCCATCAATATCTTTTCTCTCTTTTTTGCTTCTTCCTTTTGTCCTGCTATGTTGGTTTCTAAGCATTTATTTTGATATTCTATAGTTTCTTGAATTCTTTTGGCCTCTTCTAGTTGAGCTCTTAAATTCTTGATGAACTATTGATATTTTTTGGAAACTTGAACACTTTTCTTTTGCTTCATCAATTCTTTCTTGGATGACTTGTTTTCTTCTCTTTCTTTCCTTAGATATTTAATTGCACTGGTCAATTTTTCTCTGTAATCAACTTTTGCTTCATCATACTCTTTCTCTTATGAATCTATCTGACATGATGAACATATTTCTTCTTGTTCGATATCTTCATCTTCTTTGGCATTTTTTGAATCTGCGATGGGTGAAGAATATATGTCATGTAACTTATCCCAAAGTTCTTTGGCTGATGAACATTTACCAACCTTTTCTCTTACCAGTTTAGGTAATCCTTCCCAAATGAAATCCATTACTACTTTGTTATTCTTCTACAGTTCCTTCTTGGCTGCAGTCTTTGGCTTTTTGAACTATCATATCCTGTAAAGACTGATAGCCAAATATAATGTCCCTATGCCTATAAAAATACTTTCATCCTTCTGCTTCACATCTCATACTTAAAACCATTCTAACCATTAAACATTGGTACTCCATTCTCAGAATAAACCATGATTTCCTTCCAGTGGTTAAACTGTTTCCTGAAGGAACCTCACTTTGATACCAGTTGTTGGATTACTGAGAAGGGGGGTGAATCAGTAATAGCGTAATTATAATATTTTTTATCCAAATAATACAAGTGTTATATCAATGTAGAATTATTATCCAATAATGAGCAATAAGAAATGAACAATCACACACATACACAGTACACCAGTGTTTTATGTGGAAACCCAAATCGGGAAAAAACCACGGAATGATTTTTATTATATGTCTTGAAGAATTACATTCATTGGAAGCACCAACTTCCTTTGTTTTCTAGCTGGGATTGGAAGGAGGCTCCAACCCCCTAGTTTTTTAAGCTACAACTTCAGGGAAGTGTTGGTGCAATTATTTGCATAATATATTACCAAACATAAATTATCAAACGGGATTCGTAATCAGTAGATTTGATGCACTATATGTGTCGATAACAGATAGGTTCCTATCTCTGTTTAGTATAGCTTAGATAATAAAACCATCAATAACAAAATACTCTGTTTTCAAAGAAAACACTCTTCACACAATTCAAAAATTAGAAAGAAAAACTTGCAATCATGCATTCAAAAGATTTTTCTCAGATAATGCCTTGTCCATTTACAAGCTCATGAAGTGGAAAGATGGACTTTGACTTAGTTATTTGTAGCTACTACTCTTAACAACAACTAGCAAGCAAATCTGGGCACACTTCAATGATACAGAATATAAAGCTCATAGTAAAACTCTCAAGAAAACACTCAATTGAAAAGGCTCTTGCTTAGATAACAAGTATGTTCATTAGAGGCTCATGAAATGAAGAGATGAACACAGATCTTGTTCCCTATAGCAATTAAAACATCCAACACTCTACATATGCTCAAAAGAAAACATCAATCAATGCTAGAGGAAATCACATGTGAAGGAAGACACTCCACTTTAGGCACATGTAAGGTGAGAGATGGAGATCTTGATTGTGCATGTGTTTGCAAGGTGAAATATGATTTAAATCTATGAAAGAAAGCTGAGTATGGTAGGATGCTCCATTACAGGTTGATGTACAATGAAAGATAGAGATCCAAACCATTCTTATATATGCAAAATGGAAACAACACTATAACATTAAATCTACCAAATGATTGTCTACACACATACATGAATAACAAATATTTACTCAAGAATCTATGTTGCACTCATAAATCCATATTACACTCTAGAAATCTATATTGCACTCCAAAAATTCTCACTCACTCACTCACAATTTCCACACATATTTATTATATTTTGTTAAATGTTTATTGAAGAAAAACAGAAATAAAGTTAAATGTTTATGATCAAAACAAAAATGATTTTATCCATACACAAATTAGAATTATATATACAGTAAATACAAATAAGCTTACCTAGGTTGGGTCGGTGGGTACTTGTCGTACCAACAAGGTAGATTTAAAAGAAACTTACAGAATGAAAGGTCTGATAACACGCATCAATTCCATGAACCACAATTTATATCATTACTTGAGAAAAACAAAGGTACAATCCACAGTCTTCAAGAATCAACCCTACACTATAACAATTCTTCTTTCTTCAAGAACCAATATTGTAGAATAATAATTCCCCTTCTCCCAACACTCCTTCCTTCCTATTTATACAAGGAAATGCAATGGGGATGGATCAAAACAAATCCCCCAACTCAGAATTTGCTCAAACTGTTTATGCACAAAATCTGGGGTTTTCACCAGATATTACAAATGTGGGTTAAAGATACTTTGATATCTCTCTGCCTGTTGTGAATTTTGAGAAACAATTTATGGGGTTTGTAGCTGGATATATTTTATAAAAACCCATTGGATTTTTTGTACGATATTCTTCCATCTGCACGAAAAACAAGGCACAATATGGAAGTTTAGAAATATTTGACAATTTTAGGCTGAATCGTTCCCCCTAAGCTGGAGGTCCATACGTGTGATCTAGGTGAATTATGACACATGTGTACACATGAAAACACCTCTCTAGACAAAACCCATGTACCCAAATGTTTATATTTATCATTATCATCCCAGAAATCGAGGTGAAAATCCAGTATTGGAATGTTGGTACCAAAATCCTGTAGATAGGGTTTTAGTACCGAATTAGCACAGTTGTAGCCATGAGTATCGGATTAGCATAGCTTCTGGTACCAAAATAGCATAGAACTACTCCTTTGGTACTAGATGAGGACAGAGGCAACCATCAATACTGGATGAATGTTGCTTAAGATCAAATGATTAGAATCATGCAAAATAAACCATTTTAATCAAATTAACTCAAGAAAATTAAACAAAAGATGTCTTAATCATAAGTTACCTCTTATGCACATGAACAAGGTCATCAAGTGTATTTATGGAGGAAACAATCAATTACATACACATAGCATATGTATAATAGGCTCAAATAGAGGGTAATATAGGGCATTAGAAGTGTCAAAATGGAGACTCAACATTCCCCCATGCTTAAGTCATTGCATTTCCTCATGCAACAATGATATTCAAAATTTTGTAATTGATGATACTCTTCAATCGATCAAGCATTCCCTGAAGTTTCATCCTTATTTAGCTCCTAAGTTCCCATTAAATAACATAAACTTCCTAGCTTATGCTTCACACTTCTTACCCATGGCAAAGCAGTTATGACAGAAAAGTGGAGTCATGAGTAATAGATTATATTTGTTAATGATTTGGCATTAAGCCTTATCCAATCTATTTTCGACCAAAATTAGGATAAAGGGTTGAATGTGACTCTAATATGATTATAGGATAGTGGCCAAGAGTTTTCGAATTGACTTTGACTAATAGGCCTCCTTGGATAGATTACCTTTTAAAGTAAAAGTGATATAACATACTTTTAGATCTCATTTGAAGAGAGGAACACATAAAATAGTACATCCCAAGATGATTAACTCATTTCTTATCCAAGTTTTTAGAGGTGAAGCTCTTCTTGTTCAGGTAAGGTGAATTACATATACTGAGGGTCTCACTTCTCATGCAAACCTTTTTATTTTAAAGATAGAACTCTAAAGTGGATACTTGAAGGTTCTTAATAACATCATCCGAGAGATATAAAGGTCATCTCCTAGCCTTGATTTGAAAATGATTGCTTCAGAATGAGACCCAAGGGTTTATGTTTAGTTTTAAGTGTGCCACTTTATGTTTTTCAACTCCCTTTACCTAGCATAGCCCCGCTACCAGCAGGCTTCTCCAGTACCCCGATGGGTTTACCATAGTACCATACAAGCATGGTCTTGTTACCAGCAGACTTGTTCAGTACCCCGGCGGGTTTACTTGTACGTCCTGACACTTCCTTTTTATTATATTACTCAAAAGATTTAGAATGATGTATATTGTTCATTGACAGTTTTAGAGTATAAGGAAGGCATGTGGTACAAGAGTGTTTTAGAGTCATTAGGCACATAATTAATTATTTTCAATTATTCCAAGGGTGACATCATCCACATTCAACTTAAATCTCAGTTATTCAATGTATAATGTAACATCTCGGATAATGACTAAGAGGTCCCTCTAGTTAATCCTATTAGGGTTCTCATGAAAGTTCATCAACTAGGCTAGTATTTGACATAATGGTGTTACCACTTTTCAATGGATATTTTAATTAGCAATCACTTCTTCAAAATGATGAGATAATAAGACAAGTGCACCCATTATCATATAGAGCTAAATGTGAAAATATCTTCTTAAAGGATAGCAAGGATGATTCATTTAGGGTTGAGTGTAGAAATGTAGGAGGAAGATGCACATGAGAGTAGAAACAATTCAACACAATAATTAAGTGATCCTTGATGGAAAGAACATGAAGATATTAGCTCATGCCTCCAATTACCTGAAGTGAAAATGATGTTAAGCACAGGACAAAGATCATATCACTTTGGAATCAGTACCAGATAAGTAATGGATCAGGGTTCTGCAGTACCAGAACATAGCAGAGGGAAGAAACAGAGTGACATGATGGATGATTTTTGCTCATTCATGGCGACAACCACCTCACAAAGGAATTCAATGATTGTATATGAGGAGATGTATATGAGGTCTTGCAAAATTTCATGGTAGGGAGTGTGCAATAATTGAGAGTAACCATATGTTTACTGCATAATTAGTCTAATTTATTTAATGAAATGAAAAATGTTGAATTTATATGTCCTGGTACTTAAATCGAGCAGCAAAACTTGAATATATGATTAGAGCTACCAGCACCTTATTACCAGTACTAGATCACCTAAGTACCAGATGGATGCAGGGTTGTTCTTCAGTACCGGAATATCGCAGAGTTGTGGTTCAGTACCAGAATAGCGCAAACCTCCTCCTTTGGTACTAGATGAGCACACAGGAGACCATCAGTGTCGAATGATCACAAGAATTTTTTTCAGTATCAGATGAATGCATACTTTCTCCTTTGGTACCATATGATCACAGAGATGACCATTAGTACCATAATAGCGCAGAGTTGTGGTTCAGTATCGAAATAACATAGATCTCCTCCCACAGTACCGGATGAATGCGGAGTTTTTCCCAAGGTACCAGATGAATGCAGAGGAAAACATTGTTTGCAGTACTGGATGAACATAATTCTGCAGTACCGAAAAAGAATGGTACCAAAATTCTGGAAATGACTATCAAATCCCAACACTGAACATGTTGATTTGGCCTTGCCAATGAAAGTTGAAAAATAATATGAAGGTTTCAGCAACCACTCCCCCATGCCTAAGGTTTTGCATGGCCTCATGCAAACAATGTGAGATGCTAAAAAAATTCTTCTCAAAGAGTTGTGGACATTTGCTAAAAACAAACCAATAGAACTAATTAAAAATAGATTTTTATTCATGCTTAAAAACAAAAACTTTAGGGAAAATGTCAAAAATTGAATTATTAGCTATGAATAAAATATCTTGGAATTAACATTCAGTTTCAATTGCTATTAAAATATCACTTCATTAATCATCCTTGTGAAATAGTGGTCTTAAAATAGATAAGTAATGATAAAGCACGCATGCATAATTTTTAACAACTCAAGGAATAAGAAGAATTTTGACAAAGAGGTCATGAAGCACTCCCTTAAGTGTTATCTTCCATTGACAAGGATTCCTTCTCCACTTTTGAAACCCTTCCAGTATTATGTGTGCATTCGGAGGATGAAGAGATTCCCTTCTCATAAAATTCCAAACAAAATTATCATAACTTTTTAGAAATAAATCTACTATAGAAACAAAATATCTTAAACTTATTGCTTTGTTAACTTTTGAAATTCTCATTTATGAAAAGTATGAAAGATAGGTTGCATTGTACTTATGTGCAAAATTTATTTATTTATTTAACTATCCTACTCTATTTGAACAAAAGAAAATGTCCTTCAAGTATAGGAATACTTCCAGTGAAGCCATGTGCGTAACATGGTTAGAAATATATCCATACTCAGGTTTAAAAGATAAATTTTAATGCATACCGAAGTATGAAGGACCAGTTTCTTTGATGATGAGATCAAGCAATAAATAAAAGAGTGGTGTGACCTAATAACTATTTGAAACCATATTTCAATAGGATCATTATATTCTTGTTTCTCTTCTTTCTTTAGGTCATATTGAATGTCCTCCTCTACCATGCTATGTAGATTATCCTCTTCAAGATGATTGGTATTTGGAGTACATATAGGATCTGTTGAGAGACATGTTAAGGAATCCTCAATCTCAGGTTCCACTGGTTGCTCTCCATTGAATTCTATCCATGATTCTTTATTCTCCTCAACAAATTGACAAGAGGAATCCGATGAGACTTCTAAATCTTCCTGTGGAGAGACAACTATATTCTTGATTGATGTCAAGATATGCTCTTCTTGAGAGGCAGATATCCCAATTGGTGCTAGAATGTGAGAAATTTATTGGAGGAACATTCTTCAAGTTCTTTATCATCCTTGAATTACTCTAGTTGGTTGATGATCCATGTCCCACAACACAAATTAGTACTCGAGGGTTCTTATAGGACCCCAAAAATGATTTATTATCAAAGATATTAATTTTAAGACTATTTGCAAAAGAAAAACACACAAAACTTGAACTCCTTGCGTTACTAGGACCCTGTTGTCACCGGGTTATCGGTTCGCACAAGTTAGGTCATCATAAATAAAACTAAATTTGCATAAATAAAAACACACTTTCATCAAAAGAAGACAGGACAACCTAAATTTGGAGCAACCCCACCAAAGTGGATGTGTGGGATCTTCCCGCACGTCTTACTGTCTTCTCTCTTCCCTTAGGTCATCCATAAAACCAATCCAAAGGCATTAAATAAATATGATTCAAATACTACCTACTACCGTTTACAACTCCCCAACAACGACGCCAAAACGTTGGTGCAATTATTTGCATAATATATTACCAAACATAAATTATCAACCGGGATTCATAATCAGTAGAGTTGATGCACTATATGTGTCGATAACAGATAGGTTCCTATGTCTGTTTAGTATATATTAGATAAGAAAACCATCAATAACAAAATACTATGTTTTCAAAGATAACACTCTTCACACAATTCAAAAATTAGAAAGAAAAACTTGCAATCATGCATTCAAAAGATTTTGCTCAGATAATGCCTTGTCCATTTACAAGCTCATGAAGTTGAAAGATGGAATTTGACTTAGTTATCTGTAGCTACTACTCTTAACAACAACTAGCAAGAAAATCTGGTCACACTTCAATGATACAGAATATAAAGCTCATAGTAAAACTCTCAAGAAAACACTCAATTGAAAAGGCTCTTTCTTAGATAACAAGTATGTTCATTAGAGGCTCATGAAATGAAGAGATGAACACAGATCTTGTTCCCTATAGCAATTAAAATAGCCAACACTCTACATATGCTCAAAATAAAACATCAATCAATGCTAGAGGAAATCACATGTGAAGGAAGGCACTCCACTTTAGGCACATGTAAGGTGAGAGATGGAGATCTTGATTGTGCATGTGTTTGCAAGGTGAAATCTGATTTAAATCTATGAAAGAAAGATGAGTATGGTATGATGTTCCATTACAGGTTCATGTACAATGAAATATAGAGATCCAAACCGTTCTTAAATATGCAAAATGGAAACAACACTATAACATTAAATCTACCAAATGATTGTCTACATACACATACATGAATAACAAATATTCACTCAAGAATCTATGTTGCACTCATAAATCCATATTACACTCCAGAAATCTATATTGCACTCCAAAAATGATCACTCACTCACTCACAATTTCCACACATCTTTATTGTATTTTGTCAAACGTTTACTGAAGAAAAACAGAAATAAAGTTAGATGTTTATGATAAAAAAAAAAATGATTTTATCCATACACAAACTAGAATTATATATACAGTAAATACAAAGAAGCTTACCTTGGTTGGGTCGGTGGGCCCTTTCCATACCAACAAGGTATCTTTAAAAGAAACTTACAGAATGAAAGGTCTGATAACACGCATCAATTCCATGAACTGCAATTTATATCATTACTTGAGAAAAACATAGGTACAATCCATAGTCTTCAAGAATCAACCCTACAACATAGCAATTCCTCTTTCTTCAAGAACCAATCTTGTAGAATAATAATTCCCATTCTCCCAGTACTCCTTCCTTCATATTTATATAAGGAAATGCAATGGGGATGGATTAGAACAAATCCCCCAACTCATTGGATGGTTTTGTACGATATTCTACCATCTGCACGAAAATCAAGGTGCAATATGGAAGTTTAGAAATATTTGACAATTTAAGGCTGAATCGTTCCCCCTGAGCTGGAAGTCCACACATGTGATCTCGGTGAATTATGACACACCTGTCCACATGAAAAAACCTCTCTAGACAAAACTCAGGTACCCAAATGTTTATATTTATCATTAGCGGCCCAAAAATCGAGGTGAAAATCCAGTACCAGAATGTTGGTACCAAAATCTTGTAGATAGGGTTTTAGTACTAGATTAGCACAGTTGTAGCCATGAGTACTGGATTAGCACAGGTGATGGTACCAAAATATCACATAACTAATCCTTTCATACTAGATGATCATAGAGGCGACCATCAGTACCGGATGAATGTTGCTTAAGATCAAATGATTAGAATCATACAAAATCAACCATTTTAATCGAATTAACTCAAGAAAATTAAACAAAAAATGTATTAATCATAAGTTACCTATTATGCGCATGAAAAAAATCATCAAGTGTATGTATGGAGGAAAAAGTCAATTAGATACACATATCATAGGTATAATAGGCTCAGATAGAGGGTAATATAAGGCATTAGAAGTGTCAAAATGGAGACTCAACAGGAAGCTCCAACACCCCAATTCTATGGCTACAACTAGAAGGAGGATACAACCCCCTATGTTCTCTAGATACAACTGGTTGGTGGCTACAACCACTTGTCATTTCCCCATCCAAACACCTTGAAGTAGAAGTAGAATGATGGAACCACTATCACACTATCACTGTGAGATATATCGTTGTAAACCTATATCAATAAACTTGAACCATGGATCAACCATGCATCAACCTGTACCTCAACCTGTAATAAACATCTACCATAAACACGTGTATCAACCATGCACCAACTTGTACCATAAACAAGTGCATCAACCATGCACCAACCTGTACCAAACAATCTGTAATCAACCTGTATCATAAACAAGTGCATCAACCATGCACCAACTTGTACCAAACAATCTGTAATCAACCTGTACCATAAACAAGTGAAACCAACCATGTACCAAGTATGTACCAATCTTGTGTCAAGTACTCATCAACTATGACTCATCAATATGTACCAACATCATCAACTATACACCTCATGTATGTGCCAACTCATCAATTACTTGTCTCAAAATCCCTCATCAATTTCATCATCCAAATATGATTTGTAACTCTGTAATAGACCTGGTGTATATGATCACATACTTGCAAACCTTCCTTAACTTTAAACAACAAGATACTAGGATTTTCATCAAACTTTTCTTTAGTCTCACATGACTAGTTTTGGATTAGTCAACAACCCTAACTTGAAATAATCATAACTTTGTACCTCTAATGAATAAAGATTTGAAAGTGATTCACAATTTTCTTCAGTTTTTTTTTTTAATTTCCTCTAGGTTTCACGACTTGTAACCTCTCATAAAAGGAGTTATAGCAAAAATGGCATACCTTGTTGAATTCTGGTTTATTCTAGAGAGTGACCTTGTAGAATGTGCCCCGCACATAATATTTATTTAATAGATATTAAATTGTTACACAACATACTACAGACTTTACTCTAACCAACACATTTGGTCTCACTGAATTTGGATCTGTTATGAAGAAGTTATGACATTACTGTCTGACACATATGAGCATATAAAGACATTGTGGCATACATACCATGAGTGTCGGCTCTGAATTTTTTCGGATGTCCCCACCATGTCTTGACTATATCATGAACACTTCTATTGTATTTCACGCATTCCTTTCTTTTGAAATCTAGAAGAAAAGCGACAGTGTATGTGTATTTAGGGGTAGGGGAAATCTTGTACATTACTTGTAGGTGCTCTCGTTAGAAAGAGTCGACAACAACCTGCTGGTGGTTGATGACGCTCCTGGTTTGGATTTTGACATGTTCCAAAGCCCAATTTATCATATCGTTGTAGGGTATTATTCTAGGCCATGAAACAATCTTATGTAGTTGTGACTTTGCTACAAATCTGAGCTTAGCTACAAAGGACTCATCGTCTTCCTCATCAGAGTCGTCTGGACAGTTGATAATCTCGTGCTCTAAGATATCAAAAACTTTCTTCCAAGTTTTAATGATGTTTTCTACTCATGGAGTAGTGTCTGATAGGATACCTTCATTTGGATTTGAATCATCACCCAATGCATTAAGATTCTTTGTAGATTTTCGCGGCGCCATAATCTTCAAGGAAATGAAATTATTCTACCTGTAATAAGAGAAGTCTATAAGCTCTTCATTGAATAACGTACTGCTAATTGAAAATGGCAAAAAAAAATTGAAATTCGAAGTCCTTTATTCAAAAAGTCTCTCGATCTTCGTAAAGCTCTACTCACAAATAATTTATTAAACTTAATGGAATTCATTACCTCGTGATTCACAATCTCTATATGAAATCACTAACCTTAATAAATCATAAATGTCATTAATACTTCAACGATTCACATTCGGAATTTCTAGATGTGACAGGGTGGAAATATTTCAAAGTCTAAACTCATGGAGGAGTTAATATCATAGTAATCACTTTTATGTCTTAATTAATCATGTTTTAATTTTTTTTATTAACTTTAAGTATTTCAAAAATCCAGAATTAAGAAGTTTTGAACATAGCACAAGAGATATTTTCTGAAATTCGAAATTGTGAAGTGATTAACACTTAATCATGATTAATTAAAGTCTTTAATTGCTTCATTAACTCTTTGAAACCTTCCTTTTTATTTTTTTAATCACTTTACTTTGACAATTTGATATTTCAAAGATTTGTGAACTCAGCCTTTGTTGATTAAGGTTAGTTGTCATTGATGTCAACCCTTGAAGAAACCCTGGTAGCACATATGTTTGGGTAATGGACCCAAGTTTGTTTGATATAAATATGATTCATTATTTTCTTGTCATTGTTGATAAGAAGTATAGATGGATGAATTCCAAAGTGGTCCCCTTATGATGAAATCCCTCACGGGAAGACGCTTTGCAGATTGAGTTATCCTAGAATTATGGTTAGAGAACCCATGCTTATTTGTGTAATAATGAGATGAATGTCAGTTAATTTTTCAGTGAAACTATCCTAGATGGATAGTTCTTGTCATGCCATTTTCGATGGTATGTGGAACATCACATAACTCCTCACGGTTAGAGAGTTATGACCATGAGAAGTTGGAGAACCCAGGTTTGGGTAATGGACCCAAGTTTGTTTGATGGATAGTGGTATAAGTTTTTCTATATTTGTAGGTAATACTATTCTATATGGATGGTACATTTCATTCCATTTTTGGTGGTATGTGGAACGTCACATAACTCCTCAGGGTTTGAGAGTTATGGCCTTACAAAGTTGGAGGACCCGCTAATGTCAAATAGAAGCCCCAAAAGGTCAAAGTTGTCAAAGTGGTTTAAGAGATTTTAGAAGGTAAATAATAAATTGAAGTGATGAGTGTACTATAATTCAAAGTGAATAAAAAATTAAATTATTTCAATAATAAATTTAATGGAGAAATTAGAAGTGGGTTAACCCTAAATTAAGGAAAGTGGGTAAAGTGACCTAGAAGATGTTTTTAAGGAAGCTACTTGGAGAGTATAAATAAGAGGAAATGATCTCCCATTTAAGACACACTTGAGTATATTGAATACCTATAGGTGTCTGAGGTAACCAAAGGATATATAAGCTGAATTTCTGAGGGAAGGTGAAGAAAAGAAGGTCAGAATTCAAGGAATGATAAATTCTTTTGATGATGCTTTCTAAGGTATGTTATTTACAGGTCATCTCACCATTTTCGCATTAACGTTTTTTATAGAATGATTCAGAGCGTGAAATTTCTATGCCATTGAGGAAAGATATGTAAGTATCTGTGGTAAAAAATTAATCTTGTGGGTCGTTGTATTTTTGGAATTACACGTCGTGGAAAATAGGGTGTGTGGCTAGTCCTGAAACTAGTCAAAAACAGGTGTTTCAGGTAAAAATGTTATAAATTACTCATAACAGATCCAAATTCCATAATACCAAATGTGTTGGTTAGCGTATAGTCTGTAGTATGTTTTGTAACAGTTTTGGATCGATTCAACAAATATTTCGTGCGGGGCATGCTCTACAAGTTATCTCTCTAGAATAAGCCAAAATTCAACAAGGTATGTCATTTTTGCTATGAATACTCTTCTGAGAGGTTCCAAGTAGTGACACCTAGAGGAATTTCATAAAACACATTGAATAACAATGAATATCATCTTCAAATCTTTATTCATTACAGGTACAAAGTTATGATTATTTCAAGTTAGTGTTGTTGACTAATCCAAAACTAGTCATGTGAGACTAAAGAAAAGATTGATGTAAATTCTAGTCTCTTGTTGTTTAAAGTTAAGTAAGGTTTGCAGGTATGTGATCATATACACCAGGTCTATTACAGATTTATAAATCATATTTGGATGATGAAATTGATGAGGGCTTTTGAGACAAGTAGTTGATGAGTTGGCACATACATGAGGTGTATAGTTGATGATGTTGGTACATATTGATGAGTCATAGTTGATGAGTCGTTGACACATGATTGGTACATACTTAGTACATGTTTGGTTGCACTTGTTTATGGTACAGGTTGATTACATATTGTTTGGTACAGGTTCATGCATGGTTGATGCACTTGTTTATGGTACAAGTTGATTACAGGTTGAGGTACAGGTTGATGCATGGTTGATGCATGGTTCAGGTTTATTGGTATAGGTTTACAATGGTATATATCACAGTGATAGTGTGAAAGTGGTTCCATCATTCTACTTCTATGTTAAGCCATGATATTGGCTCATTACCCCTTAATTGGGGCATATTATATTAGTAATGTTATTTTATTTATGTTGGCTTTAGGCCATTAGTTGTAATTATACCTCCTAGTCTCCTATATATACCA
>JZKD02S1956735.1:450170-467011 GCA_000966675.3 Picea glauca
CATGTTGTTTCTCTCCATGATCTACCTTTCAGTGGTCAAACTGATTTCTGAAGGAACCTGCTCTGATACCAATTGTTGGATTACTGAGAGGGGGGGTGAATCGGTAATAGAGAAGTGCAATCATTTTCTATTCATAATACACAAGTGTTATATTAATGTAGCATTATCATCCAATAATTATAGAGTAAATAAACAATGAACAAATGACAATCATACACATACACAGTACACCAGTTTTTTTATGTGGAAACCCAAAGTGGGAGAAAACCACAAAATGTTTTTTCTTATATGTCTTTAAGAATTACATTCATTGGAAGCACCAACTTCCTTTGTTTTCCAGTTGCAACTGGAAGAAAGATCCAACCCCTAGTTTCTTAGGCTGCAACCTGAGGGAATCTCCAACTCCCCAATTCTTTGGCTACAACCAGAAGGAGGATACAACCTCCTATGTTCTCCAGCTACAACCGAAAGGTGGCTAAAACCACTTGTCCTTGCCCCGTCCAACCACCCTGAATTAAAAGTAGAATGATGGAACCACTATCACACTATCACTGTGAGATATACTATTGTAAACCTGTACCAATCAACCTCTAGTCACCCTATACCATAAACAAGTGCATCACCCATGCACCAACCTGTACCTCAACCTATACCATCAACGAGTGCATCAACCATGCACTAAATATGTACCAATCATGCATCAAATACACATAAAATATGACTCATCAAGATGTACCAACATTATCAACGATACACCTCATGTATGTGCCAACTCATCAACTACAACCATGTACCTCAACTGTAAAAACTGAATATGTCACTGAGAAACCTATCCCTGTATACTCATCAACCAATCTGATTTGATCACATATACCTCAAACACTATACCACAAGTCTGTAAGTCAAACCATGTGCTAGAAACTCAATGTTATACAACCTCTATCTGTACCAATAACTTCAGAAACATGCCTTAACCAAAATCCCTCAACCATGAACCAATAATAAACTTTAGTAGATCTTCCTTAGATCAACTCTATAGCAAGCCATAAAATCCCAAGAGGGAATCCAACATATTTACAAGGAAAACCCTCAACTTGATTCATAAATTCAACACTACACATATGAAAACCATACCTTTTTTTTCTTGTAGTGTTTTGTTTCCATGATTTTTCTTCCGCACTTTTTCTGCTGCGGTTTTTCTACCGCACTTTTTCTATCGCACTTTTCCTACCACGATTTTCCTTCCACACTTTTTCTACCACAATTTTCCTACCACACTTTTTATGTCGTAGTTTTCTTGCCATGATTTTTCTGCCACGCTTTTTTTCTGCATTTTTCTTGCTGCGATTTTTCTGCCGCACTTTTTCTGCTGCAATTTTTCTCTATCAATATTACCTGCCCAAATAACATTTCACAAAAATAGATATTCAATGATATTCAAGTGTGATTTTAATGAGAGACCCTTGCCTCTTATTTATACTTTCATGTAGCATCCTCAAGGGGTTACCTTTTAACCATCTTAAGCCACTTTCCTTATTTTAGGTTTAACCCACTTATAACCACTTGTCCACTTAACTTAACCACTTTCCATAATTAGTAATTTCACCATTAACTTTATTATTTAAATAAATTTTTTAGCACCCTATTTGACTTATAGTACACTCATCACTTCACTTTATTATTTAAATAATTTCTTCTTTGCAAACACTTTGACTACTTTGACCTTTTGGCGCTTCTAGATGACCGATGAGGGTTCTCCAACTTCACATGGCCATAACTCTCTAACCGTGAGGAGTTATGTGACATTCCACATACCACCGAAAATGGCATGAGATGTATTATCCATATATAATAGTCTTACCTACAAATATATCAAAAATTATACCATTATTTATCAAACAAAATTGGGTCCCTTACCCAAACCTTTGTGCTACCAAAATTATCTATTGCACTTTCTTGAAGGGTTTAAATCAATGACAACCAAACCAAATAATCAACAGTTTGGTACAAGTTTACAACAGTATATCTCACAATGATAGTGTGGCAATGGTTCCATCTTTCTACTTATATTCCAGGGTGTTTGGACGGGGCAAGGTCAGGTGGTTGTATCCACCTTATGGTTGTAGCTAGAGAACATAGGGGGTTGTAGCCTCTTTCTAGTTGTATCTAGAGAATTGGGGAGTTGGAGGCTCCCTCAGGTTGTAGTGTGAGAAACTAGGGGATTGGAGCCTTTTTCAAGTTGCAGCCGGAAAACAAAGGAATTTGGTGTTGCCAATGAATGTCATCCTTAAAGACATGTAAGAAAAATCATTCTTTGGTTTTTTTCCACTTTGTGTTTCCACGTAAAAACACTGGTGTACTGTGTATGTGTATGATTGATCATTTGTTCATTGTTTATTTACTCTGCAACTTTGGATGATAATTCTACATTGATATAACATTTTCATTTTATGGTTAAAAAGGATTATATTGCTCTATTACTGATTCACCCCCCCTCTCCATAATCCAACAATTGGTATCAGAGAGGGTTCCTTCAGAAATCAGTTTAACCACTGGAACGAGATCATGGATTATTTTGAGAATAGAGTACCATTGTTTAATGGTCAAAATGGGTTATATTTGGAACATAAGCACGAAATTAGTTTTACAGGCATAGGGGAATTATATTTGGCTATTAGTAATTATAGGATATGATAGTTCAAAAAGGGCAAAGATTGCAACCAAGAAGGAATTGAAGAAGAATAACAAAATAGCAATGGATTTCATCTGGAAAGGATTACCTAATCTTGTAAGAGAAAAGGTTGGTAAATGTTCATCAGCAAAAGAACTTTGGGATAAGTTACATGACATATATTCTTCACCCATCGCAGATTCAGAAAATGACAAAGAAGATGCAGGTACAGATCAAGAAAAATTTGTTCACCATGTCAAACAGATTCAGAAGATGAAGAGTACATAATCAATAGAGGTATGTTGTTTTTCTTTAATTGTGAAAAACGAGGACATCTTGAAAAAGAATGCCATGAAGTAAATGAGACAAAAAAACTAATTGAAAAAGAAGAAAAATATAAAGAATAATTGATTAGTTCTTTACATGAACTAAGAAAATAAAGAGAAGAAAACAAATCACTCAAGAAATAATTTATGAAACAAAAGGAAAGTATTCACATTCAGAATCCCAATAGGTCATTGAGAACTTCAGAACTCTACTAGAAGAATCCAGAAAGATCGAAGAAAATCTTGAATATCAAAATAAATATTTGGAAGCCAACATATTAGCACAGAAGAAAGAATCGGAAATGAGAGAGAAGATATTGACAGATCATCTCAAGGAAAGAATTAACGATCTAAACCATCTTGAGTCAGATTTTCATCAAGAAGAGAAAGGACTTGAAGAAGAAATAATCACATTAAAAATCCAACTTGAAGAAGTGAAAAGAAAAGAATAATTCATGAAGTCTCAAATAATGAAGAAAGAAAAAAGAGGTTGAGAAGCTTGAAGAAGAAGTTGTCACATTGAGAAGTAAAATCATCAAGCTCAACAAGAGCATTGAAGAGACAAAAACATCAACATCAATTATAGAGAATGAAGATAAGCACTCTAGGTTGCTAGAAAAGAAGAATGAAGAAAATAGAAAGAGTTATGCATAATAACTCAAATGAAGGAATCATGGTCAACTAGAATCTAAGAAAGCTATTGAAGATACATATTCAAGAAGACCATCCATGTTCAAGCCAAACAGAAGCTTCAATCGTGATCATGATCAGTTAAGGAAGAAATTCAGAAGAACTACACCATAAAAAAGATCATTCACTCCCAGGTATGCAAATTTATTTTATGGTCATTGTTTTTATTGTACTAGTCTTGGACATAAGGTTTCAGATTGCAAGAATTACAAAATAAATGTTCAAGCAATAAATTCCTATGTGGCCCCACGTAACATTGAATGTTACAAATTTCATAACTATGGACACATAGCTAGTGATTGTAGAAGCATGATCAATAATTCCATAAAAGAGAACATTGATATCGGATATAAGAAAGTATGGATAAGAAAACCCGAAGAATGGGTGAAAAAAGACTAGGTCCCAAAGATCGCAAGATTGGAAATAAAATGAGATGAAGAAAAATCTACAAAGAAAAAGAAAGATGTCATATACATAAAGGTTTAGAAAATAAATGAAAGAAAAGAAGGGCAGGTAAATAATGAATAGGTTCACGAGATTGTACTTTCAGGCATTGTAGTGAAATATGAATCCATGTAAAGAAAGAAATAATTCAGAGCTCAGAGAGATGATGAAACTACCAATGAAGATGATGATGAAAACACATCAGAGAAAGAATTGTTCTGAGCCATCTGTCTTAGAGACTCCCAAGTAACATGAATATTATATAGGGGGAGTCTATGAGATAGTTGTGATAGACCAAAGAAACATCCTTTGATAATCTTGCAGAGTTTGAGTAGACAGATCCAGAGCAGTTAGTTAGCAAAACTACAAGACTAATAAATTGTAGTAGTGAAGCCTTCATGATAGTATAGTGATAAATGGGTCAGTATTATGGACAATTGTACAGTAGAGTCTTGTAAAGTATTGACATAGATGGATTCATAAGAACACTTAGTAGGTTTGGATAGATATATGATAGTGGACGAGAGAATGGATTCATAGAGTGGTTCATAGACAAAGGAACATTATCATAATGGATGATAATTACACAAGAAATGGCTCGAATAATGCTAATGGATTCCAAATTGACAGATATGTTTTTGGGGACACATGCAATGCATACAACAGTTTACATTCAAAACAGATTAATACTCAAAAACAACAATGACAAAACTCCCTAGGAGCTATGGAAAGGAATACCAACAAATGTGAAGCATTTCATAGTATTTGGAAGCAAAGGCTACATCAAAAGAGAAGATGGTAGAATGGGAAAGTTTGACTCTCGTGTGGAAAAATGAATACTTTTTGGTTACTCAAGTACAAGGAAAGAATACAAGTATTACAATATGAGATTGAATAAATTTTTGGAAAGCATCAATGTAACAATTGATAAAACAAGTGGACAAGAATCAAAGGAGGAAGAAAAGGAATCAATGGAACAGATTTACGAAGAAGAAGAAGAAGTAGAAAGGGAAGATGAAGAAGATGAAACATAAGTAAAAGAGCAAGTTCAAGAAGTGCCACCAAAGACATCTAGAAAACAAGTACAGAAAAATTATCCTTCATATCAGATTATCCAAAACAAGGATGTCGGAGTTGAGACTAGAAGAAGAATCCATTCAACAGAACAAATGCACCTAGAACTCTTACCTACGATTGAACCAAACAGTTTTGAAGAGGCCATGAAGGATGAATTCTAGAATAAGGCCATGGATGAAGAATTGGATCAAATAGAGAAGAATGACATTTGGGAATTGGTTCCAAGACCAAAAACTAATAATTTGATTGGCACAAAGTGGATTTTCATAAATAAATTGAATGAATATGGACATGTTACAAGGCACACAGATAGATTGGTATGGAAAGGATACACACAGGTTGAAGGAATCGAATTTGAAGAGACATTTGCCCCAGTTTCCAAAATGGAAGCAATCTAATTTCTCTTATCTTATGCATGCTCCACAAATATTAAAGTGTATGAGATGGACATGAAATCATCCTTTCTGAATGGGGAGCTTGAAGAAGAAGTCTACATTGAAAAAAAAGAAGGATTTCAATTGTCATAGAACACAGATTATGTGTGCAAATTGAATAAGGCCTTGTATGGTCTAAAACATGATCCTAGAGCATGGTACTCTAGAATGGATAAATATCTATAGTAGACAGGGTTCATAAAAGTAAGTGTAGAGAGAAACCTCTACATTGAGGTAACTCAATATAGTATTTTATTAATTGCATTTTATTTTGATGATATTATTTTTGGTAGCAATGATGACAGGTTAAGCCAAAAATTTGCAAAGGGTATGCAGAATGAATTTGAAATGTCACTACTCGGAGAACTATCCTTCTTTCTATGTCTTTAGATATGTCAAAGCAACCAAGAAATTTTTATTTCTCAAACTAAGTATATAATTGAAATGCTAAAGAGGTTTGGAATGGAAGATTGCAAACCAGTTACCACTCCTATGCAAACCAGTTGCAAATTGAGTAAATATGGTGATTCAAAGTCTATAGACTAGAAGAAATAGAGGTTAATGATTGGTATCTTACTATATGTGACATCATCCAGACCAGACGTAATGCAGATAGTTGGACAGGTGGCACGATTTCAAGAAGCACCAAATGAATCACATTTCTTTGTAGTGAAGAGGATTTTCATATATCTCAAAGGAACATAAGATTTTGGATTATGTGATCTAGATGGATATTGGTGGCCATCCACCTTTTCCAACTGGCTCAAAATAGTTTTCTGACAATTTTGGCAATTTACTATTTTTAGCAATTTTAACTTCTAGGGCCATTTTGAGGGCCTAAATCAAGGTTTTTATGGATCAAGATCCTAAATAATAGGAAAAGGAATGATTGAGCCCCCAAAATGAATCTCCTTGAATATACCTTTCCAACGGGCTATCACATGTCTAAAACGAAGATCGTATGCAAAAGTTACGACCCCGGGAAGTTGATGTACTAACTTACCCAAACGGGGCGCACATGACTTTTGGCGCTTCATCTCCTAGGGTTAGGTTTTTGGATTTCTAGGGTTTTGGGAATTCTTTCTTATTGTAAAAATTCCTTCAGAGCCTCATTGTAACCTTCTTCTTATGAATGCTCATTTCCATCACATCTCTTCTTAGAGATAAGCCACCACCATTCCAGCAAGCTTGTTTCCATTGCATTTTACAGTTTCAGCTTATTTAGTTATTCAATAGAAAACCAGTTTTACTGTATCTTTGTTATTTTGTGTTAAGCACCTGTTAATAATCTATATTCATTTCATTCTTCTCATAAAATCTGGATCAGTGGTATCAGAGAGGTCTACTCCTTGTCATCTTAATGCATGTCCCCAACGAGGTCGGAGTACAAAGAGTTGGGTCTCGAGCTTGTTTCTCTTGAGGAAAGAATCTCTCGCATGACCAAGCGACCTCCCATGGAAGGAGAAAAGAAAGATGATGGGATAGAATATCCTTTCAAATTGTTGATTGAGGAAGTCTTCATGCAACAGAGGAACGAGATGATGGATAGTTTCGCGCAAATCCTTTTGCGGCTACCAACAGGTGACACATCTTCTTCAAACGGAGGCGTCGCCCCCTTCAAGGTACAAATAAACTTCGATATTCCTATATTTTAAGGTCAGATATACGCAGATGCTATAGACAAGTGTTTGAATCTACTAGAAGGGTATTTTTCTGTCCATAACTTTTTGAATAAAGAAAAGATTACTTTTGCACTCGTCAAAGTCGTTCCCCATGTCAAAGAATGGTGGGAAACTTTCTGTGAGCAAAAGGAAATAGAGGAAACCTCATTATTTTCAGTCACAACCACCTGGGCATCCTTCAGGGATGCTATTAAGGAACAATACTACCCTGTCGGAAGTTATGATGACCTGTATACCAAATGAACCACACTGAGGCAAGAAAGAGACCAAGCAGTGCCAGATTTCACAAATATCTTCCATACCTTGCGCACCAAGTTGGGTATCAAAGATTCAGAGTGACATTTGGTGCTCAAGTATCGTGATTCTCTTCATAGATACATCCATACCGAAATCGAATTTTTGGAAATCTCATCCTTGGGCGTGGCCTACTGATATGTCGTCAAAATTGAGCAGAAGCTCAAACAAAAGACAAGGCAATTTGGGCCTGGGAACCCCTCACAACAAAAGCCAGGAAAGGGCAGCCCCAACCCACCAAAAAAAGGATAGAGCAAATATGGACAGTACCAAGACAACCAGTCCAAGCCGCAAGCATAGAGGGACACTGGAAAGACAAAGAAAGATACCGAGAAGTGGTGCGACTTCCATAAGAGCCCTTGGCATAACACTGTTGACTGCTGCTCAAAGCAGTTATTGGTGGCCGAAGTGAAAGCCTCTGAATCAGATGCAAATTATGACTCTGAGCTAGAACCAAAAAAGGGGAATATGGATAATTGGTGGGAAACCCAGTGCCATCATTGCTACCACCAAGCTCCAGCCTAGTGAACCAAACGAGCTAGAAGAAGGAGAGTGCCTCTTCCATTCACAGATGTGGGTAAAAGGCACCCCGATGCACTTCATCATTGATAGCGGTAGCAAGAAGAACCTCATCTCAACAGAGGTCGTCAAGCAGCTGGCCCTTCCAACAACGCCACACCCACAACTGTACACCATTGGATGGCTCCGCCAAGGAAACGATCTCTGTGTCAGCCAACAATGTCAATTGTCGTATGGCATCAAGCCCTTCAAAGACAAGGTATTGTGTGATGTTTCTCCTCTCGAAGTTTGTGATGTTCTTTTGGGACAACCTTATTTATGGAAATGTCATGCTGTATATGAGTCTAGACCTTGTATTGTTAGTATTACTTTGAATAGTAAATTGTACAAGATACCCAAGGCAGTCCCACCTAGTGTTATTTCCTTGATCTTTGCTAAGCAATGCAGGAAGGTCATCTCTCAGATGGGGAAGTTTGTCTTCTTCGTGATTCACTCTCAGAATAAGCGAAAGATCATAGCCACATCCAGGGTCTATGTGGTCGACCTCTCCACAAAGCAAAAGCAAGTAGATAAGGTCATGGAAGAATACTCAAATATATTCTCCTCACCTATAGAGGTACCTCTGCACTGCCAGGTCAAGCACCCCATCGATTTGACCCCCAACACACCACTACCCAATGGGCCAGTCTATCATCACTCTTTGTTAGAGAATGAGGAGATCAAGTGACAGATCCAAGAACTGCTCCACAAGGGGCACATTCACCCCAGCTCATCACCTTGCGGGAGCCTAATCATGCTGGTATAGAAAAAAGATGGAACCTGGTGACCTGGAGCCTAATCGTGCTAGTATAGAATAAAATCACAGTCAGAAACTGGTACCCAATTCCCCGAATCAATGACCTCCTTGATCAACTCACGGGGGTCAAGTACTTCAGTAAGATTGATCTAAAGTCTGGCTACCACCGGGTACTGATAGAATAGACAGATGTATGGAAGACTACCTTCAAGTCAAAGGAAGGCCTTTTTGAATGGTTGGTCATGCCCTTTGGTTTGACAAATGCTTCAGCCACTTTCATGAGGATGATCGACGATATCCTGTGACCATTCACCAATACTTTTGTAGTGGTGTATCTGGATGACATTCTAATTTACAGCAAGACTTGGGCCAAACACTTGTAGCATATTCAACAGGTTCTGCACACCCTGTGGCAGCACAAGCTATATGCCAACTTGGAAAAATGGTCCTTTGGCATGGATAGGGTCCATTACCTGGGCTACATCATTGATCAGCATGGCGTACATGTGGATCCATCCAAGATCCAAGTCATCTGTGACTGGCCAGCCCCAACAACACTCACTGAGCTTTGGATCTTGTTGGGCCTTTCCAATTTCTACTGCAGGTTCGTGTTGGGTTTCTCCCATATTGCATGGGATCTCAACCAAATAAACAGAGGTGGTGGTAAGGAGAAATTTGCATGGGGATGGTCCCAACAACAAGCGTTCTATGATTTGAAGCAGCGCTTGTGCTCAGCCCCAATACTTTCACTACCAGACCTGCAACATCCTTTTGATATTGAGACAGATGCTTCAGACTATGTTGTGGGCATCATTCTCACTCAGCACGGCCGCCCCGTGGCCTATCATAGTGAGACACTGTCAGATACTGTCTGTAAGTACCCTACTTATGACAAAGAAATCTAATCCATTGTGCATGCATGCCGCCAGTGGAGACATTACATTCTTGGGAAGGAGACACTCATCCACACTGATCATTAGCCACTGCAGTTCATGCAGACGCAGGGAAAATTGCAGAATGACCACCATAAAAAATGGTCCACGTACTTGCAGCAATTCCACCTCAACATCAAGTATAAAATAGGAAGCACTAATCGCATCGCTGATTGCCTCAGCAGAATTCCAGTCATGACACTCACCATGGTGCTAGACTCTTGCAACCATGAGACCT
Organism: Picea glauca; assembly: GCA_000966675.3. Classification (NCBI taxonomy): domain Eukaryota; kingdom Viridiplantae; phylum Streptophyta; class Pinopsida; order Pinales; family Pinaceae; genus Picea; species Picea glauca. The sequence continues at coordinate 460,274 of JZKD02S1956735.1, forward strand.
CTGGATGGCCCCAACTCTATGAGACAGACCCTGACTTCGCCACCACCTACCAAATGTTGGGTGCAAGCGCAATTGTCGATAATTTTCATCTTCAGGATGGGTTATTGTGTCGTTTGGGCCATATCTATGTTCCATCAAGTGAGCGAGCGAAGCTGATCTGGGAATCCCACTACACTCGGGTGGCAGGACACTTCGACATTGAAAAGACAGTGGCGATGCTACAGAAACATTTCTACTGGACGACACTTCGTCAGGAGGTCAGCAAGTATATCAGGTCCTACACTGCTTGTGCTATTGCCAAATCGACCACTAAGAAACAGGGCCTGTACACCCCTCTTCCTACTCCTGATAGGCCATGGGAATCCATCTCAATAGACTACATTTTGGGCCTCCCGTCCACCAAGCGGGGAAATGACTGTGTTTTTGTGGTTGTTGATCTCTTTTCTAAGATGGCAATTATGGTTGCCTGCAAGAAGAGCATCACAACAGAGGACACTTCCAAGCTCTTCTTTGAACGAGTCTGGGTACAATTTGGAATTACACAAGCCATTGTCTCAGATCAGGATAGTCAATTTCTCAGCACATTTTGGTCGAGCCTCTGGTCACTGCTGGACACCAAGCTCACCAAATCCATGGCCTTCCACCCCCAGACAGATGGCCAAATTGAGGTTGTAAATCGAATGATTGTGCATATCCTTCGCATGTATAATTCAAATCACCCTCGCACATGGGATGAAATCCTTCCCTGTGTCTAGCATAGCTACAATCGAGCCCTGCATAGCTACAACCAAGCCCTGCATAGCTCAACCAGCCACAGCCCCTTTCAAGTGGGGTTTGGATTCCAACCAATGGGACCCATAGATGTTGCACTTCCCCTTGCGGTCACCTCGACCGACTCATCTCCTACTCCAACTGAAGCTGACAAAGCCACCTGATTCATTGAGAGGATCCACCACATCCACCAACGGGTTTATGATATCCTACAGAAGTCCAATGACAAGTACAAACAGTGCCATGATCAACATCGGGTGCCACATAAGTTTTAGGTGGGCGACAAAGTTGTGTTACACTTGCAGAAAGAACGCCTTAAAAGACCCCATCAGAAGCTTCACCCACTCCATTATGGGCCATACACTATCACCAAGGCCATGGGGGATAATTATTTTGAGCTCAACATTCCTCCTTTCCTTGGTCTGCACCCAGTGTTCAACGTGGATCTCCTTCATCCTTATTTCCCACCATTATTGGACACCTCGGAAGTAGCAGAACAACTGACACCAATCGAGCTCAACCCTTATTTCCTACAACAGACATCCAATGATCAGATTGTGTACAGACATATCAAGGGCACTCGACAACAAAGGATCCAACTTTATCGAGTCGTCAAAGCAAGGAAGCTCCTGCACCAAGGCAAGTGGTTCACTCGGGGCCAAATTCAGCAGAAATTTCCTCATCTGATGGGGGACCTCAACGCAATGGATACCATTGCTTCCTAAGGAGGTATGATTGATCCATATGGATATTGGTGGCCACCCACCTTTTCCAACTGGCTCAAAACAATTTTCTGACAATTTTGGCAATTTACTATTTTTAGCAGTTTTAACTTCTGGGGCCATTTTGAGGGCCTAAATGAAGGTTTTTAGGGATCGAGCTCCTCAATTATAGACAAAGGCATGATTGATCCCCCAAAATGAGTCTCCTCGATGATACCTTTTCAACAGGATATCACATGCCTAAAATGGAGATCGTATGCAAAAGTTACGACCCCGGGAAGTTGATGCACTAACTTACCCAAACGGGGCCCACATGACTTTTGGTGCTTCATCTCCTAGGGTTAGGTTTTTAGATGTCTAGGGTTTTTGGCATTCTTTCTTATTGTAAAAATGCCTTCAAAGCCTCATTGTAACCTTCTTCTTATGAATGCACACTGTCATCACATCTCTTCTCAGAGATAAGCCGCCACCATTCCAACAAGCTTGTTTCCGCTGCATTTTACAGTTTCAACTTATTTCCTTATTGAATAGAAAACCAGTTTTACTGTATCTCTATTATTTTGTGTTAAGCACCTTTTAATAATCTATATTCATTTCATTCTGATTATAAAATCCAGATCATTATGGTATCCAAAATGAAAGGATCTATCACTTATTGCCTACATAGATGCAAATTGGGAAGGTTTCATTGATGACCGACGAAGCACCAATGGAGCAACGTTCTACTTGAGTGAGTGTTTAGTATCATGGCTAAGAAAGAAACAATCATTAATATCTTTATTTACAGTCGAAGCATGATATATTGCAGCAGCAGGATGTTGTACACAAGTTATATGAATGAAACAAACTTTGCCAGATATGCAGGTTGAGTATGATGAGCCCATTCCAATCTTTTGTAATAATACAAGTTCCATCAATATCTCAAAGAACCCAATGATGCACTCCAAGACAAAGCACATTCCAATCAAGTATCACTTTCTATGGGGACAGGTTGCAGAGAAGAACATCAAAGTTGAATATGTGGGCACAAAAGAATAAGTGGCAGACATCTTTACAAAATCACTTCCAAGGGAATCCTTTAAGTATCTTCGCTAGAGACTCGGAGTAATTTCTATCCCAAAATGAATGATTTTGAATGTTTGTATTGTATGTCTTATATTTACACGAGGAATCACCATAAAGAGGACAATTCAGGTTGGGAGATCAGTTTCAGGAGGAGTTTAGTTAGGGGGAGTATCCCCAAGGATAGTTCAGTCAGGGGGAGAAGCCCCAAATGGAAAGATACCTTTTCCATTGATGACAAAGGGGGAGATATTTATTAGATGCAAAGGTAAATGCTTGGAGAAAGAGAACAAAGGCATGGTTCCAAGGGGATAGATGGTCACAGGCGGAGCATGAGTGATATGACTTTAGTATTGCATCAGATTTTTTCCATCAATGCCAAAGGGGGATATTGTTGATTATTTGAGCTGGTTGTCATTGATGTCAACCCTTGAAGAAAGTTCGATAGAAAATTTCAGTAGCACAAAGGTTTGGGTAATGGACCCAAGTTTGTTTAATGTATCATGGTATGAGTTTTAATATAATTGAAGATAAGACTATTCTATATGAATAGCACATGTCATGACATTTACGATGGTATGTGGAACGTCACGTAACTCCTCATGGTTAAAGAGTTATGGCCATGTGAAGTTGGAGAACCCTCATGAGTCATCTAGAAGCCCCAAAAGGTCAAAGTAGTCAATGTTTGCAAAGAAGAAATTGTTTAAATAATAAAGTGAAGTGATGAGTGTACTATAAGTCAAAGTGGATAGAAAATAACTTATTTAAATAATAAATTTAATGGAGAAATTACTAAGTGGACAAGTGGTTAGAAGTGGGTTAGCCCTCAAATAAGGAAAGTGGTTAGAAATGGGTTAGCCCTCAAATAAGGAAAGTGGTTTAAGAGATTTTAGAAGGTAAATAATAAAGTGAAGTGATGAGTGTACTATAAATCATAGTGGATACAAAATAAATTATTTAAATAATAAATTTAATGGATAAATTACCAAGTGGAAAAGTGGTTAGAAGTGGGTTATCCCTAAAATAAGGAAAGTGGTTTAAGATGGTTAGAAGGTAACCCCTTGAGGAAGCTACATAAAACTATAAATAAGAGGCAAGGGTCTCTCATTTTATTAAACTTGAGCATATTGAATATCTATAAGTGACTGAAGTAACCAAAGAATATCTAAGGCAAATTTCGAAGGGAAGGTGAAGTAAAGAAAGCCGAAACTCAAGGGAGGATAAATTCTTTTGATGATGTTTTCTAAGGTATGTTATTTACAGGTCAGCTCACCATTTTCGCAATAAATTTTTTTCTAGAATGATTCATATAGCAAAATATGGAGTTCATTGAGGAAACATATCCAAGTAGTTGTGATAAAATTTTCATCTTGTGGGTCATTGTATTTTTGGAGTTACACTCTGTGGAAAATAGGGTTTGTGGCTAGTCTTGAAACTAGTATAAAACAAGTGTTTCGGGTAAAAATGTTGTTGTGATACTTATGTGTTTAGTATAATTCACTCATTAATTATCAATCCAGGATTCATAATCAACAGAGTTGCAAGACACCAGTAAGAAAGGTAATTCTAATGTCATGAGTATAAAACTATTCTAGACTATGCATGTTGAAAATAAGGCAAACTAGCAAAACAAAACATGGTTGTCTTTCACAGAGAGGCTATCTACTCCATTATGGCACATGCAAGTATGATATGGAGTTCTTTTGACAGATAAACTCTGCTATCTGAACCAAAAATATAAATATGCAATCATGCTTCTGAAAGGGAAATCACACATCAATCATCGAGACATAGTATGGGTAGTTCAATAGTCAATATACTGAGTATGTTGTGGTTCACAATGTGTTGTTGCAAACTTCACTAGTTCTCCATCAATTATGTCTGACTACTACTACCAAAATTCATGTGCATGAAACAAAATCAAATTCATAAAAACAGAAACAGAGCATATGCAAAATAGAGTAAGTAAATATCTCTAAACAATCAAAACCTAAACTGAACTATACTGCTATCCTTTGAAAGGGTCAAAGATTCATCTAGTCTCACATCTATACTATTGAAATCAACTACTAACACTAATCTATAAGGATTCTGACCTTTGTTGGGTGGTGGGCCCTTTCCGGTTCAATAGGTCAGTGACTAGAGTCTACAGTAAGCTTTCTTTCAATCCACGCTTTCCTCTTACTCAAATTTCAAAACATAGAATTAAACTATGCTAACAACTCAACTCACATTCTTTCATAAATGATCAAGACCTGGAAATAAATGACATCCTTCTATTAAAATTCAACTCAAAATCTGTTCTGCAATATGTAACATTGTTTCACATACTATGTTATGCTAACTCTCTACTACCTCCACCATCCTTGTCATGACTATTTAAACAGTCTTAGTCGTGAAACACAAGGAGGTGAAATCTTTAGCAAATCAACCAATTGTCAAATTTATATATTCAGTTACATATTTTAAGCTTCATCCTCATGACACAAAGTGTATGAGGATGAAGCAATAAACAAACAAACTTATCATAACCTTGTTAGAGTTTTAATGATTCAACAAACATCTAACAATTATCTTTGGTATGATTTGGAGCTAAACTTGGTATATTTTGCTTCCTATATTGGTACCGGATCGTGACAGGTGAGATTCGGTAAATGGTACTAGATCAGAACAATGCACAAGTGGTTGGTACCGGATCATGACAGTGAATGGTTCGGTACCAGATCTGAATGGAAGGTGCGCTTGGTACCGGATTCAGACAGTGGAAATCTGGTGCATAAGTGATGGATGGCTGAGCTGGTACAAAAAGGCTAGACTCATCTAGAGGTCAAAGGTTACACATGGAAAATTAAAACATTAGTACATTAAACATTTGGTCTCCTAGCTCAATAAACCACAAAAATGCATGAATTAATTATACTTTACCTTATGACCTAATCAATGGCTAATGGTAGTGTTATTTGTCATTTATCCAAGCTTAGGTAAGCCAAAAAGGGATAGATGAGGAGTATAATAGGGTAGTGGGGATGTCAATTTAGAGGCTCAACAAACGTCATAACTTCTTCATAACAGATCCAAATTCAGTAAGAATAAATTTATTGGTTATAGTATAGTCTGTAGTATTCTTTGTACCATTTTAAAATCCATAAAACAAATATTCTTTGAGGGACACACTCTACAAGTTCTCTCTCTAGAATAATCCAGACTTCAACAAGCGAAACCTCAAGAAATTGCAGAAAAGGCACTCAAGAATATTTTGTACTATTTTTATACCTTTATTCAGTATATGTATATAGTTATTATTATTGCAAGTTAGGGTTGTTTAGTAATCCAAAACTAGTCATGTGAAACTAAAGTAAAATTTGATGAAAATTCTAGTCTCTTGTTAAGGAAGGTTTGAAGGTATGTGATCATATACATCAGGTCTGTTACAGAGTTACAAATCAGATTTTGATGATGAAATTGATGAAGGATTTTGGTTGAGGTATGTTACAGATAAAGTTTGTATAACAGTGAGGTTGTGGCACATGGTTTGATGTAATGGTTTATGGTATTTGGTTATGGATAGTGTGATGTATTACAAGAGAAATTTTGATGGTTATATTGGTATATGTATTTGTTATATGGTTGAGGTAAATATCGGGTGCATGGTTTAGATAAGTAGTTGATGAGTTGGCACATACATGAGGTGTATAGTTGATGATGTTGGTACATCTTGATGAGTCATAGTTTATGTGTATTTGATACATGATTGGTGAATATTTTTTGCATGGTTGATACACTTTTTGATGGTACAGGTTGAGGTATAGGTTGGTATATGGTTGATGCACTTGTTTATGGTACAGGTTGTTACAGGATGTTTGTTGTAGGTTGATTGGTATAGGTTTACAATAGTATATCTCACAGTGATAGTGTGACAGTGGTTCCATTATTCTACTTATATTTCAAGGAGGTTGGATGGGGAAAGGACAAGTGGTTGTAGCCAGCTTTCGGTTGTAGCTGGAGAACATAGAGGGTTGTAGCCTCCTTCTGGTTGTAGCCAGAGAATTGAGGAGTTGGAGCTTCCCTCAAGTTGTAGCCTAAGAAAATAGGGGGTTGGAGCCTCCTTCCAGTTGCAACTAGAAAACAAAGGAATTTGGTGCTTCCAATGAATGTAATTCTTAAAGACATATAAGAAAAAAAA
>JZKD02S1956735.1:467555-515981 GCA_000966675.3 Picea glauca
AGGTTGTGGCACATGGTTTGATGTAATGGTTTATGGTATTTGGTTATGGATAGTGTGATGTATTGCAAGAGAAATTTTGATGGTTATATTGGTATATGTATTTGGTATATGGTTGAGGTAAATATTGGATGCATGGTTGAGATAAGTAGTTGATGAGTTGGCACATACATGAGGTGTATAGTTGATGATGTTGGTACATCTTGATGAGTCATAGTTTATGTGTATTTGATACATGATTGGTAAATATTTTTTGCATGGTTGATACACTTGTTGATGGTACAGGTTGAGGTATAGGTTGGTATATGGTTGATGCACTTGTTTATGGTACAGGTTGTTACAGGATGTTTGATGCAGGTTGATTGGTATAGGTTTACAACAGTATATCTCACAGTGATAGTGTGACAGTGGTTCCATTATTCTACTTATATTTCAAGGAGGTTGTATGGGGAAAGGGAAAGTGGTTGTAGCCAGCTTTCGGTTATATCCGGAGAACACAGAGGGTTGTAGCCTCCTTCTGGTTGTAGCCAGCGAATTGGGGAGTTGGAGCTTCCCTCAAGTTCTAGCCTGAGAAACTAGGGGGTTGGAGCCTCCTTCCAGTTGAAACTGGAAAACAAAGGAATTTGGTGCTTCCAATGAATGTAATTATTAAAGACATATAAGAAAAAAAATTCCATGGTTTTCTCCCGCTTTCGGTTTCCACGTAAAAACACTGGTGTACTATGTATGTGTATGATTGCTCATTTGTTCATTGTTTATTTACTCTAGAACTATTGGATGATAATGCTACATTGATATAACACTTGCATTTTATGCTTAAAAAGGATTATATTTCTCTATTATTGATTCACCCCCCCCCTCTCAGTAATCCAATATTCATTTCTTCTTAAACCCAATCAGACTGTGGAATGGAAATAACACACAGTTAAGCCTCTTTTTCTTCTTCTTTCCTTGAAAGTGAATCTACCAACATATTTTGTTTTCCTTTTTGTAGATAATTTTAAAGTCATAACCTAGCATCTTTGTAACCCATTTTTGTTTATCTTATGAATATAATCGTTGTTCCAAGAAGTACTTCAAAATATCATGATCTTTTTTTACCTTGAAGTGTCTTCCTATTAGTTAAGGGCACCATTTCTTAAATGTGTGTAGTATGTCCAACTTTTCCTTTTTATAAATGGGTTTGAGTAAGTTGTTTCCTTTAAGATGAATATTTTCAAAGGAAAGGGGCCTTCCTTCTTGCATTAAAATTGCACCAATGTCATCTCATATAGCATCACATTCCATAATAAACTTTTTTGTGCAATTAGGTGTGTCTAGGATAGGAGTCATACACATAGCCTCCTTAATATTTTTAAAATATTTGGTTGCTTCTCAAGTCCAAGAAAATTCCACCTTTTCTAATAACATTATTATAGTTGATAATATTTGACCATAATTCTTGAAAAACTTGTAGTAATATCCTGTCAATCCTACGAATCCTCTAATATTCTTCAAGGTTTTCAGAATCGGCCATTTCATCATAGATTTAACTTTTTCATGGTCCAGTTTGGCACCTTTATTAGTTATAATACAACCGAAATATTCCACTCATTGAACCCCAAAGGAACACTTGTGCTGATGCAAGGAACGAAAAAATACTTACTAAAACATTTTTCAAATCTCCTTAGGCTAGGTGAGATAGGAATGATTATAACCATATGCTTATAGCCTATTAAAACATATCAATCAAACCTTAATAAATATTATTCTTGGATCTAATGTTATTTTATAAGATGTAAATTTTGTGTGTTTAATGCAAAATAAACTGAAACAAAGTAGAAAGTGTACTTGTGAAATGAATTTATCAAAATATATGGATAATCAAATGTAAAAGAACAAATATGAAAAGAAACATGCAATAAGTCTCATAAATGAAAAGAAATCAACAAATAATTTTATTGATAATCAATGTGAGTTAAAACTGAATTTATCTTTTCAAACCTTTGTGAGGGCTTGGACCAGTGCTACACTTAGAAGTCCAAGATATTTTTTGATTCATACATAGATAACTAGTGTCAAAGAAAAAGAATACTGGAACATAAAACCAAGTTGGATCAGTCCAAGCTACATGTGCATCATTATTTTAAACTCTACAAAACTAGCATTAATTAGAAATGAAATGACTTAAGAACTTCCAACTAAAACGAAACATAAATTCAAGAAAATGAATGACCTTGGAACATGTCACCATTTAATTCTTCCTATTACTTTCCTTTTCACCTTTAGAATAGCCCTACTAAAAACAAGATAACTCGGGTCTCATGAAACTTAGCATCGAATGAATAGATAATAATCTCACTTGAGGCTAGATAAAACCTTATTAAGAATTTTTAATTATCTATTTTATCATGCCTTCTTTGTCTTTATATATTTATTTTATATATTCATAAAGTAGTTGGGTAGTTCATCTACCTTTTGTTTAGAAATTCAATTAACTTTATTTAGGAGAAGACAACTTTGTTTATTATAAGGGTAATAAATATTTAAATAATAGGTGGGGTCCCACTAGGTCTTCGCTCCTTTGTTTCTCAAAAATTCCCTTGCAACCCATAAAATGATTAAACAATACAAATATATCAACATCATGAAATATATTAATCTAATACACTCGTCCAAAATATATCAAATCAACAGTCACTTGTATCTCCCAAAAATATCAAAATGATATGATATTTACAATTTTCAAAATAATATCATATGTTTGTTTCCCATCTAAAAAAAGTATCAACTATCCAGATAGTAATGTCATAACACAAATTAAAATAAGAAAGGGTACTTCTTTTTGAAAAACTCCTCTCTTTCCTTTCTTCCTTCTAGCACATCAGACCTAATATTGAGTAAGTCTTCATAATAAGACTTATTTTCCTCCATTTTTACTATCTCAAGGTGCATGTCACTGAAAGTGATTTGTCTTTTTCCACTGCCTTATTTTGTTGATTGTTGTTTGGATTGTATAGAGGAGGATTGAGATGCTTCTGAGCTAGGAGAGGTAGAAGGATTCTTTCCCTTTTCAAATTGGGGTCCATTCAAAGGAACTTTGTAATTTCTAGGGCGTGAATGGGCCATGGAGGTTATTGATATAACATGTGGTATTGAATGTAGAGGAGGGAGGACGTAGAGGGTTATTAGGACATTGTGCGATACTGGAGGGGATATTTACGAGTTTTATGTACCAATCATCATTTTCTTGTTGAAAAAGGTACTTTGGAAAATTTTCAATGTTGGTATGTGGCTACAGGGGAGCATTTGGAGGAGCTGAAGGCTAAGGAAATGTTGGCCTCCCACCAAGGTTCAAATGGCTAGTTTGTACTAGCTAGTAAAATTCTACAGAATGAACATCAAAGTATATGGAAAACATCATTCTCTTGTGTCTCTCTTGTTGCAAAAATACATTTATAAATCTTCCCCTTCTTCCTCTATTTCCTTTATTTCCAACTTTGTTACTTCCCATGCTGCCTATGCTAAAGAAAATCATCTAAAAGAATTTCCATTTTAGTTAGTTAAAAAAATTCAAAGTAAAATAATCATTCGTTACAAAATGTGTTAAATATGGTTTAGAAAGGCTCTATCTAATAGCATAGGAAATCAAGTAAATGGGGGGAATGTTCTATAGTGGGAAAAACCCCCTACGGACTACACCAGGGTTCTAAAGTGAAGGAAGAGCTAACCATCTAAAGTCTCCTACTTTTAACAACTATCCCTTCATTACCCCACAATCATACATAAAAGACAAAGTATAGGGATCCGGTAGGCATACCTTAAACTCTTCATCTATCGATCCCTTTGCTCTTAGTTGTTTCTCGACTACAGATCTCCTCCCAAGGCCAAACTGCATTAACCAAAAGACAAACAAGAAACTACAATTATGAATTCTATATAAGGATTAGTGGGTTAGACATCATAACAAAAAAATGTAAACAAATCATAAAGATTTAAGACATCATTTGGCGGGACGGAAAAAGTATTTATTTATATTAATCTCACAAAATTTGTTTATAGTATGAGACTGACAACTGCTCCTCGAACTCAATCCTGGGATCATATTCACCTTGCACCAATTTCTTCCACATATTCTTCTCCTCTTCAGTTCTCTCTAGGGAAATGGAAAGGGTTTGCAATGGAGGAAGAAGGAATTCTAGCTCAAACTCACAATGTAGTTGTAAAATATTGGGGCAAAGGGGGAATACTGAAATGGGTAGAGTTTCTATGATCTCATGCTTCTCTTTGGAATGGGGCCCCGACACCTTCTTTTATAGGCCAAAAGAGATAGTAACAGTTGGGGTGACTGGCTATGGGTGGTCAAATGGTTAGGTAATGGCCCAAAAACCTGTATCCCTATTCAATTTTCATTTTTCGCGCTTTTTGTCAGTGTACACGGGTTGTAGTGGTGAAGCAAGCATGTGTATGCAGGAAGTAGTGGTTCAGGGCGCGTACACCTTAAAAAAAATGGTTTTTTAGAAGAGTTGTTCAGTGATGGCTTGGCAAAGATAGCAAGTAAGATGGCTTGATGCCAGGTATGCATGTCTGGTGAAATTTAAGGTTATAACAGATGCCCCCTACTGTGTGAGGTCAGAAGAGCATACGATGTACAAAATACATTACAAAGCTTCACCAACGTACGAAGCAAGTGAGCCCAGGGACCACAGTTCAAGAGGTGCCATATTTAAATAACAATTTGTCTCACCGAGGTGGGCATACCCATGCTCGGGATGAAATAAAATCATGGTTTCCAATCAAATACACTGCAGATCCATGTCATATAACTATATAAAGTGTAGACGCAAGAAATACACAATGGATCTACATCTCAAAAAGATATACATGTATAGTATCCATATTCAAGAAGAGAATGACACCTGATGGTTGGAGATGAGGTCTTCAGAGCTCGAGTAACAACTTCAAAATATTCAAAACTTGGGTAGGAGTCTAATATCAGTGTACGAATTCACTACCCAGAGGTCTTCAACGACTCGTCGAGAATAGACAAGAGGATCTCAGTGATCAGGTAGAGAACTTCAGTGATTTTGAGAAAGGACTTGATTGGACTTTCGTGGTGGTCGGGCATGAGGACAAGAGACAAACCGCAGAAGGGCCGACTCAAGTTTAGTAAAACTTCCCTTGGATATAACCATGATGAATGATGAGACGCAGGGCACATGGCATTGACATAAGTTCACGATGCATGAGGCAACACGAACTCTCCATATGTTTGGAAGGATAACCAAATGGAGGAGGACACATATCTACGTAGCGAGAACAAATTCCTAAGGTCATATTGAATCCTAGAGATTGACGAACAAACAGAAGGATGTGCTTTTTCCAATGCCAACTCATTGTGTTGTCAACAAAAATAAAATACTTTTCCCTTCCTCTTTTTGGGGTATATTTGATTTTTTTTGTCCTTTTCAATAATTTTGGAAAGATTGAAAAAGAATAAAAGAATACTACGTTACAAAGGAGGAACGAGTGTCACAGACATACAAGTTCCAAGCACAAGGAACACACTAATGTTCAGAGAAAGGGGACATATGCAGGAAAAGGACACTTAGAAAAAATCCTCCATGGGTCAAGGTGTCAAGACGTAGAGGAAAAGTGCTACAAGGCTCATGTATAAGGCATGCTTTAGATGGTTTAGTTGAGAGAAACATGGATCCGGCATTAGGCCAAAGAAGCAGGGATGAAAATGTGATTAATAAGCCACAATGATAACGTCCTTCGATGTAATTTTAATGATCCCAGAAAAGGTAAGCTTGGTGTTTTTTCATTTTTAGAGAGTCTCAAAAAGCGTAAAAGGGGACTCCACTAGGGTACCTTTTTCAAAGGTATTCTAGTGGGTTCGAAAAGGGGTAAACTAGCACCGAATAGAGGTCTATTCAAAATCATTTTAATGAGTGTGACAAAGCCAAGATCACTCGACAATTTTTTCATATTTAAGGAGTCTGAAAAAAACTTTACTATGGAATTCGTAAGGGATGTTCTTCTTGACAAATTTAATGAGTGTTAAGAAACAAGGTCACTAGGCAATCTTTTCAATTTTAGGGAGTCTGAAAAGATCTTAACTATGGACTCCGTGGGGGTTCCTTTTTTGTAAATTTAGTCCCTTAGGCCCGAAAAAGAGTTAAATTTATACCTAAGAATACTCTTCTAGAGAACGTAGGCACCTAGAGTATACCTTTGTTCATACATTTGACCATCCGGATTGAAAAAGGGGTAAACTACCGCCGGACAGACGTGCCTTCGAATTTTAGTTTGGCGAGTGTGAAGGGAAACAAGATCGTTCAACAATCTTTTCATGTTTAGAGAGTCTGGAAGGGGCTTAAAAGAAGACTCATTGTTTTTGGAGAGAGGGTGAAACCAAGAGTGATAACATATTAGACATGTGAAGGCCCGAACTTTTAATCAAGATAGGACTAAAAGGACTCCTGAGCCCAAAGTCAGTAGCGATGGCATGGACACCAAAATGCAACTAGGATCTACCTAGGGCATCCATGTGAAGGTAGGCTCTACCACTAAATTAAGACACTTCTAAATCAACCATGATGGTTCCATGTCGCAACTTGGTGGGGTCGATCCTATGGCAAAGAGAAAATGACAACGAGATGCAGAAAGTGGAGGTGAAAACCTAACTTAGATGCAAAAAGTTGGAAAAATGAATTTTTACCAAAGGACCTTTAAAAATGCCCCAACTCTCAAAAATTTTCCCAAAACCAAAAGTAACATGTATCGTAACATCCCATAAGAAACTCAAGAGCCATACTAAACGATTTTCAAGCTAGAAAAAAAACGACAAAGGGGTCCAAAAAATGACAAAAAGGGGCCAAAAAGTCTATAAATAGAAGCTGGAAGCTCATTATCACCATTGTAAATTGAGAATTGACAAAAAAGTCAAAAACACCCCTTTGCCAAAAGAGTTGATTCCGAGAGCTTCAATGGACGAAATGAACTTCCGCTTGGACCAAGTAAGTACATACTAGCCCCTCTTGCATTTCTATTCTTCCTTTTCACATTTCCTTTCATTTTTTGGGGGGGCGTTGACCTTTTAAAAGGTTGGCCCTACGTGTATGCGGGCAGTAGTAGGATAGCCAGCGTGTACAAAACAATCTGCACATGTGCATACGTGACTGTGTCCAATATAGCCAGCATACACCCTCCAATATGTGGAAAAAATAAAAATCAAGAGTTAACTCCCCATGAAATTGTTCTTTTACAGGATGTATGTCCATTGGAGAGAAAGGGAGCATGGTTGTCAATTTTGCTATAGCGGGAAAACCCCCATACGTACTACACGAGGTTTCTAAAGTGCAATCAGAGATAACCATCTAAAGTCTCCTACTTTTAACAACTATCCCGTCATTACCCCACAATCATACATAGAAGACAAAGTATAGCGATCCGGTAGGCATGCCTTAAACTTCACGTTCGGTATCAATCCATTTGCACTTAGTTTTTTCTCGACTGCAGATCTCCTCCCAAGGCCAACCTGCATTCACCAAAAGACAAACAAGAAACTACAAGAATGCATTCTATATAAGGATTAGTGCGTTAGACATCATAACAAAAAAATGTAAACAAATCATAAAGATTTAAAACATCATTTGGCGGGACGGAAAAAGTATTTCTTTATATTAATCTCACAAAAGTTGTTTACAATATGAGATCGACAACTGCTCCTCGAACTTGGTCCTAGGCTCCTCTTCACCATGCACCAACTGCTTCCACGTATTCTTCTCCTCTTCAGTTCTCTCTAGGGAAATGGCAAGGGTTTGCAATGGAGGAAGAAGGAATTATGGCTCAAACTCACAATGTGGTTGCAAAATATTGGGGCAAAGGGGGAATACTAAATTGGGCAGAGTTTCTATGCTCTCATTCTTCTCTTTGGGATGGGACCCCAAAACCTTCCTTTATAGGCCAAAATAGATAGTAACAGTTGGGGTGACTGGCTATGGGTGGCCAAATGGTTAGGTAACGGCTCGAAAACCCGTATCCCTTTGCAATTTTCATTTTTTGCGCTTTTTGTGAGTGTATGTGGGCAGTAGTGGTTCAGGGCACGTACACCTTCAAAAAAAATGGTTTTTTAGAAGAGTTGTTCAGTGATGGATTGGAAAAGATAGCAAGTAATATGGCCCGATGCCAGGTATGCATGTCTGGTGCAATTTAGGGTTATAACAGAATGAAAGGGAATAATGTAAAAAAAAAAGGAAAAAAAAAAAAACTAACACTCTTCACTATGAATTCCTTTTGTTGATAATTTTTTAAATGCCTCTTGTGTAGAAACAACTCAATGTATTTAGAAACATAAACAAGGAATGACAAATATATGAATATGGAATTATGAATGGTAGAGATAATTGATGTCGGTAATATACTTATGAAAAGTGATTTAAGCTATAGTCTAAATGTTCTATGTTTTGGTCTTTTTCTAGCGATATTTTATGTTTAATTTTACCCAAAATCCAACAAAAAATTGTTGGATCTTAATATTTGAGTGGCTAAGTGTAACACTACAAGGCCGAGCCCTTTCTAAATTGTAATTATGTTTATAGGTTGGTGAGGCAAGTGTTTATAAGCTGAAGATTGATATGTTTATTAGGCCAGAGAGCCTATATGTTTAAGGCCATGAGCCTAATTTTTATTTTGTATATGTAAATGCACATATCACTAATAAAATTAAACTGCTACATGTAGACCAGCCACGAAGAAAATTTTACTGGGGACTAATCTCCACTAGGTAGGCTAAGGGATGGGGATAAGTGTCTAGGCCTAGGGGCTAAGCTAGAGGGCTTACCTCTAAAGGAATAATATTTCATTATTATTTCCCAAAGGCTATGGTTGACATAGGCCATGTTTTCCTAAGTTCCTAGGAAAGGGAACAAGTGCTAAGTGGAACTCATGCAGCTTTAAGAAAACATGTGTCGACCTAGGCGCATCTAGTTATAGCTGGAAAATCCATCTCATTGGGGGGTTATCTTCCCATTCTCACGTCGCTCCCCATCCTCGTGTCGTTGGCTAGTCCTGCATTCTCTCTCTCAACCCTCTTGTTTCTGGCAGTGGTTCCTCCTTCTCGATTAACCATTGATTCACACAGTGAATCTTTTTATCCATTGTAACCTCTGCATCTAGCACGTACCTTGGGAACCTGTGGTCTTGCTTAAGTTATCTCATGTGTCTCCTGTGAAGCTTGATGCACCCTATTTATCCTTAAGCTAGTGATGTGTCTTAACGATTGGATGTTACATCGCACGCAGTTCATTGAATGAGTGTGGCTTACTGCCATCGTTTGTTCTTTACCTAGCTTTGTTGTTGCCATCACCTTTTTGGTAATTGGATTAGGAGATGGATTGAAGAAGAAGGTTTTCATGCCTGTGGTTTGAAGAGGCAATTTGTCATGAGCATGGATTGAAGAAGCAGGTTGTCAGGCCTGTAAGAATCTCTCTTCATCTAAGAGAGGTTGTTGGGAAAGTGATTTCCCAGAGGGAGACCAACTACGACTATAGTGCTATGAGAATTCTTGTCTGGTCTGTTGTTGAATCCCTGGAAGGGAAGTGGGGTAGTCAAAGGATTGTTGAGGAGAGAAGGGGCACACTTCCTGGGGTGGGACAAACATGTGGGGAATGATAGGTTGTAGGATGTTAGTGTGAACTAGCTCCTGGGAGAAAATCGTTCATGTTGATTTGTGCGACCTTCTTATTGTTCTTGCCTAGCCTAGAAATCCCTTGCCCGGTGGAGTTTAGTCCTAGCTCAGGCGTGACCCAATGCTGAGCGTGATGAGGAGCGTGGTCTAAGGCTAGGAGGTTCGTGGGAGGTATGCATGCAGTTGGTGTTAATCTATTGAAATATAAGTACCAAATCTTTGTTGATTGTATGTTGTGTAATTGTACATGTTTTATAATTGATGAGTAATTCCTAGATATATCATATATGTTGTATGTGTAGGATTACTATTATTTCCACATTAATCTGTGTATGTTTAGAATATGTTGTTGGTATTTTTTAATGTTATTCCGCATGAAGAGTGACATGAACAAAATGTTGTAACTGTTAATTTGTGTTAGATATGCATGAACATAAATTCATAAAATGGTATCAGAGTGTTATTTGGAGTAGCATGGCCTGGCCTGGATGGTCCGGGATGTTACAAAATGGTATCATAGCTACCTGGAAAAGATAAGGTTGTTGGGTAGTGTTACCCGATAGAAGTTGATGGCCAGGGACGTTACACTAAGTTTGTATAATCTGAGTGCCCCAGGGGTTTTTCAAGACACTAAATCCATTTATGCATCTAGAAATGCAATTTATACAACAAAAAATTGCGATATTGTCCAGATTTATGTCATCGGATTATGGTGAAAAGCGACAAAATGTAGAACATTTAGACAACAACATGATTTAAATGAGGGGTTAACATGAAAAATCTCATGTAAAAAACTATTTTTAACTTATCCATTTACTTCCATTATATACCTTTCTTCAAACTAATATATATGGTCAAAATATGCATGTTATATATTTGATAAATTTTGAATAAAAATTTCATGGCATTCCTTATATCATCTATAGGAATCAACTATTATGTATCATTGACTAATGTGTAATACCCATCCTTCGGGTATATGTCATCAAAACATATGATAACTCACTAATTTTTTTTAAATGTGGGTTATATATATATATGAACATAGTATGTTTCTCTACAATGAAGACTATGAGGGCGACCCCAAATAAATGCCAATTCACACAAGTATATAGTGAAATTTGGACTAGAGATGGAAAGGTTCATCTCTTTTTAAAATAACCATATTGACAATGAGTAATGGGATTTTAACCATGAACATAGGAATAAGATTATTTATAGTTTTAATTATTCCAACAAGGAAAATGCATGTGGACTAGAAAATGACCAATATGAGATGAGGAAAAAATGAATATAACCAGGACTCAATACAACATTGTTTTCAAAAAAATATTAAAAATTTTGAACTAGAACCCAAGTTGCACTTCACAATCTAGATTATCATTCTCAATCATTTTTTATTTGACTTAGTACTTTAAAAGCTAGTAGTCAAACTCTTCAAGAATGATAAAATGAACATGGAAAATGATATAATGGAATAATGACAACAACTAGTATAAAGAAAACATACCCACAACAATTATTTTCACCAAAACAACATAGACTCTTTGTAACAACAATTTCAAACATTATTATATATTTCACTAAAATATTTGGCAAAAGATAAAGGAAAATAAATATTTTACTTGCGGCCAACTAATAGATCCCAACTAATCCATTTAAGAACAAAAAGTCTCTGCATCATTTCCATATATGTGACATGTCATATTTAATCCATAATATTATGTTTATCAAAGGTGTAAGCTCCCAAAATTTAATATAGTGTAAATGTTCTGAACCTGCACAGAATAGATCTAGCTAAACAATAATACACACATTTGCAAAGAGAATTGGAGAAAGAAGAAGGAGAGAAAGAATGAAAGAATTCTCATTAACCGTTTTCCACACTCAAAGAGTAAATAATTTACAATATATATAGGATACATGAGTAAATAATGAGCCATAGTGGTGGGCTAAAGTGATCTGGACACACACCAACAATTACGGGAATAAAATGCCACCTAGTCTAATCTCTCAGGCAGTTACGAGAGTGAACAGCCACATAGTTGAGTTAACTAGTCAACTAGTCTTTAGTTAACTGACTGAACAAAGAGTAGTGAGGAGTTAACTCAGGGAAACAAGGGTAATGCATAAGTATAGTGAATATCCCAAGGCAAGTGTGTATTATATGGTGATGATCCCAATGTTGCATGGTGACAAAACCAATGCAGCAACTAAACTCAACTCAACTAGTCAAACTGAAGTGTCAACTGAAAGAGAATATTCTCCAGGTGGAATATTCTCTCCTAAAATATAGGAGACTGGATAATGACTAATTATGACTAATAAACAAGGAAAAATAAATCTTAGGTGTGTGTGAAGTAACTCCAACATATAATTATGCCATCAAATATGTCTTTTAAAGAATGAAAATATATCAAGTCAAACTTTATGCTATGCTTTCCATTTTAAACAAAAACCATCGATACTTATAAACTATAAAACATAAATTTTATATCATCATAAACTTACTTATATCCAATACCATGTCAAAGGCACATCAAACTTATGATGTATATACTTTGTATGTTATTTTTTGAGCACAATTTTCAATGTAAATACAATAAGTATGATGTTAGATATCACTCATATAACTTCTCTATTAGGAAACACAGGTATTCCAACATAGGAAGAAGAGCTTTAGTAACCACTAACACAACCAGATCAAATATCGACACACCGGTTTTTTTACGTGGTAAAATCCCTATGGGGAAACATCCATGGCCCCATCCAACATGATCACTTGAAAAAAATTATTAATGCAAATTAAAAATATTGCAAGAGAGTTAAAATAGTGTTTCTCACAATCAATCATTGAAAAATGACCCTCCATGCTCTTTAAATAGAGATCATGGAACAATCAATTGTTAATCCACATATCAATGTATCCATTAAGATCGAGGAGAATATGAGTCATCAGATCACTCTATGTCAGGAACATATCGTGACCATCATATTACCTAAGTACAAATGCATATTAATGGATACTAAAGAAACACACTTTTACCTAATGATATATTAGATCAAGTTTATCTTAACTAACTCCTAAGTGTCTAAACATCCTAACAAACCCCCTTAAGAGAAACTTGGGATAGGATTGGAGGATTTATAAAGGTGACACAATAAAATAAGGAAGGAGGAATTAGAGTCTATCTCCCCCTTAATAACAACTTAATGAATTCCTAACATAGATCAAAGTTTAGAAAACTTTGTTTCTGTAAGAGACTTTGTGAAAATGTTTGAAACTTCATCTTCTGTAGGGAAAAAGAGCACTTTAATAACTCGATCATGAATGAAGTTCATGTGTAGATTGATTTTTTTATTGCATTGATGTTGAAATAGATATTTAGAAATCTGTATGGCACTCTTATTGTCACACCATAGGGTTGTCAGATGCTTCTGCTAGATTCCAAACTCTGAAAATATCTATCAAAGTCATAAGGATTATGGACTTGAATTAACCATTGCTTGGTACTCTACTTTTTTTGAAGAAAGAGAAATCCCCTGTTGTTTCTTATGGGCCCAAGTGACAAGTCCTGAACCAAGGATTAAAACATAACCTACAATATACTTCTGATCATTAGGTTCTTTGACCTGATATGAATCAGTGAAACCAACCTATAAAGGAGTCCCCTCTGAGTTGTAATGTATCCCGAACTGAACTACACCCTGTACATATCGAAGTATCCTTTTAATTGTTTTCCAATGGATTTCATGGGGTGTTTTCATATACTAGGAAACAAGACCAACAACAAAGGAAATATCAAGACAAGTATGAGTCAAATATAAGAGGCTACCAACTATAAGAGTCTACCAACATCCCATACCTATTACATAAACCCTAAAAGCCACAAAAATCCCACAAAATGAGCGAGATCCCATGATCTTCGCTTCTCCTGGGTGCTCTATCTTTGACCAACCTGTCAAATTACCAAATATGGTAAAAAATGACCAGCATTTCCTCCAAACCTGGTCAAGGGCCAATAGGCCCCCAACACCCACTTGTGACTTGTCCCGAGTCACTCCAAACTGGGAAACAGTGCCTCGAAGGCCTCAAGCTTAGATCGAGTTGCCTCAACTTTCTGCTTCACCAGAGCCTCCTACTCAGTGAACTCTTGGATTACTTGCTTAGTGATAGGCCCTTCGAGGCATTGTTCTACTGTTGCAACCACTTATTCCAATTGTGATCCTTTTTCCTTGATCTCTTCAAAAAGTGTGGAGACTTCATCCTGCACCGGCTAGAGTCTATGTGTCACCTCCATAACCTTTCTCTTAATATCAGTGACCTACTACTAAACTGCGCACTGCTCCTGTGACCTTTTCATCTTCTCCATTACTGTAAGAAGCTTCAACTGCACTTACACTGTGGAAGACTATTTCTTCACCTCCTGGAGTTGTGCTTCCAATCTCCTCAGCTCTGAGTCCTTTGCAAGGTGCTCATAGGTATGTGTACTTTGATCATTGAGTTGCTTGCACTTTGTGGCCAATGCCCTAATTCTTTTTACTGCACTCCTGGAAGTTTCTTCCCTCTAATCTCTTACTTCCTACAGAGTTCTAGGCACTGCTTGAATTTCTAGTTCTGCTACTCTTGCTTGGAGTTGTTGAATAGCCTCAATGATCTTCTCTACTTGGCTCTCGGTTGTCTCTTCTTCCATCTATGTCAAGCCTAACACAGAGAAAATTTCTCTATTCACTACCTCTCTAACCCCCATATGCTCCACGAGAAGCTGGTATTTTTCTCTCTAGATCTGCTCTCTGTCCTCTTTGAACTTCACTCTAATGTCATCATTATCTTGCTACACAACCTGAAGTTTTTCTAAGGCCTCCTCCTTTTCTCACTTCAAGGCCTCTGTGGCCTGCTCCTTTTCTTCTTGGACTTGGTGAAGGCGAGCCTCTATCACATATGCTATCCTTCACAATTGGGTGGGCTCATCCCCCAATTATACACCTTCTAATGATGATGGCACAATAGACACCATGCAGATCGAATAGATATCTTGTTGTATCCCCTTCATCTCTACCTCGATTCTATCATACATCATCTCTTGTTTGGCTTCGTGTCACTGCAAGATATCCTATAAATCATCTTATATAGCTATGATGATGAGGTCAACATCATCCATGGTGAGCACATTCTGTGGCTGCGACTTATTTTCTCGGGACTTCTTCCTCGCTAAGGGTTTCTGTGGAGAAACCTTCATTTTCCTTGATATCTCTGCCTCTATAATGGGATACTTTGGTGTTGTCACTTCATCCTTGTCTTCCTTGTCTTCTTCAACTTTCTCCTCTTGTTTTACTTCATTGCCTCCTCCTCTTGCAGGTGATTCATGCATAGTTTCCTCTGATGCATTGTCCTTCTCCTCATTGTTGATGTCTTGCAACTATTCTTTTTTCTTCCTCTTCTTACCACTGCCATGTCCATCATGTTTGACCCGGGTGACTAATGGGCTTCCAATGATATCGGGGTCGGAGAGTTCTGCATCCTCTACTAGTACAAGGATTTTTGTTGGCCATTCCTTGGTTATTTCCTCCATATCTTCCTCATTCAACTTGTATTAAGATTGCAACTCCTCCTTGTTTTCATCCCCATGTGCAGTGATATATATGAAGTGTCAGTCTGCGTGGAACTTTGTGAGTGGCCTGAACCAATGGAGTGTATTCGACGTCATTTGGGGGAAGGATTCAATGGCCCGCTTGAGATGTAATTAGTAGGTGTGGAACACCGCATTTGATTGCCACTGCTTCTTCATGTCGCTTGAATACCCCAAAGTGGTGAACCTCGCGGCTAGTGGCTCTGATGGCTCAACTTAAGGGAATGTCTCTCCCTCTGGCATCTCCCAAGAGACAAATTCTATTAATATCAACAACCAACTAAAGTGGAACTCGTATCCTTGGCCTTTCACTTCGCAACAGTTCTTCTCCAATTCATTGATGAGGTATCTCGCCTAGTTCATTTGCATGCACTTCCCTACAAGGTCGACTACGAAACTTGTTACTTGCGTAGGGCGGTTCTTTCTAATGAGCTTTCCCACTATCAACTGACAAGATAGGTGCACTGCGCCATCCTCGATGGAGGAGACCTTGTACCCTCACTTCCCCTTATCCACATCGACATATGCCTCCTTAATGTGTGGTGCCAGGGAGCGATCTGCAACCTTCCCTAGGTAGAACTTCTGAGGGTCTAGTCCCTACATGCTTAATCCAGTAATGAGGTGGATTAGTGTTGGATCCACCGTCATGTGCCTATCCAACCACAGGTATCCTCCATGGAAGCACGACAAGAGGATTTCAACACAGGCATTAACCTCCTGATGTATGTCGAAGTGTGGGATCTTCATCACATTCAAGATCGTCGATCTTACAATCTCCTTGATCCACGATTAGGGAACTATCTAAGGATTCTTCCTTGTCATCTTTGTGAGGTAGGGATGTGGTGCAAGCATTTCATAATTCTTTCTATCACTGAGGTTGAAATCACTTATCTTTAGAGCTGGGATCAGTCCCAACTGCGGTCCTATTGCGTGTATCCCCTTCGGGAGGTACGCAGTGATGAAGGTGTACTCGAAATATCTCGGGACACTATCACGACTAACTGTGCCAACCAAGGGTGGGATATAGTCAGGAAAGACTGAAGGGATCTACTTTGCATTCGCCAGTTCATCACGATGCTTTCTTCTCTTCTCCGTCATGGTTTGGGATGGCCCAGATCGACATCCATTCGAGGGGGATGCTTTCAATCCTCCTGTCAATGAGGCATGTATTCTTGTGGACAAGACTTTCTCCACCATAAGTTAGATCAAGATATCTTCTATGGATTTCTTTGCTACTCTAAGGTCGCTCGACATGCACACTCGTAGAAAATAAATCAGGTAGGCGAAATTATACTCAAGGTAATCAACCCAATGGCGAGGTCTAGACAACACAGTGCAGTAGGAAATCACTTCTCTATTAGCTGGAATATCTCAGTTTGTAAAAATGGTTCTAGTGCAACATTTAATGGAATAAATAGACAACGTCGTAACAGATTCCTTCAACGGGTCGAAATGCCTCAATCCATTCGTTATGGCGCGGTTTCAACGGTCCAATGGCGATCTTTTCCAGCAATAACTATGTTTCTAACTATTCCAGAGCATCATTATAACAGTTGGGACGCCTCCAATGGTTATATAGATTCGTCATGGTGAAGTACTATTCTGCGTTGTTCTGCTATTCCGGCGAGGTTCAAGTTTTGCAAGCCTGCCTTTTGCGAAGTATTCTCTGAACTTTCCTGCAGTTTTTCTAACCTTGCCTTATTATTACTGAGCTTTCTTGCTTTCTTTCTTGTGATCTGATTTTCTAGATTCCTCTTTCCATTCTCATTCTTATTTTCTCTTATCGTAAGAACTTCATACTACTAAGGGTCTTACAAAGGGTTCAAATGTAATGCCTCTTCGCATGCTACTTCTGGGGTAGGTGCTCTTCTCACCTGCATGGATAGCGTTTTCAAGCCTTCTTTCATTCTTGCAACTTCGATAGCTAAGTCTCTATCCCTCAGTTGCTTCGACTTCTCCTCTTGTTCTTCTATTAAGAACGATATTCTCTTAGCCATGAAATCCCATAATTATTTCTTTTTTTGTTTCGTAGCTTCCTCCTCTACTTTCCTTCGAATCTGATCTTCCAGGTATTCCCTAACAAAAGTGAAAAAGGGGTGTTGTTCTCAATAAACTTAATGACTTCAAATTCTTCTTTGATCAATGTTCCATGAGCAATCGTAGGTATGTTAGTAATTCTTCCACATAGGGTTATCATCTTTCCTTTAAACAATCCTATCCTTCCCAATGAAGGAATCATAGTTGGCTTTCCAAAAATTTCCCAAGTACTTTCTAGCATAAGATTCACCTGTGTTTCCTCATCTAACACATAGTCTATGTCGAAGTCTCATATTCTTGTTTCTATGCACTGCTTCTCTTTTAAGATCTCTGGTAAACTGATGTCTCTGTGATCATTTAGGTTTTCTTTCATCTGTAATAACATAGCTTCTGATTCTCTCTGGTTTTCTATCATATCCCTAGTTTCTTGACCTTCTTCATGTTTTTCTTGTATCATGTTCATCTTTTCAACTTTAGCAATCATTCTAGGGAAATTTAAAACCTCATGATCCACAACTTTACAACAAAGACAAGTAGGACATACACTAGGGAATTCCTTAGCAAGATGTCCCGGTCTTTTGTAGTTATAACATAGCATCAATCCTCTCTTTCTTTTGAATGATCCCCAACCTTTTTTGTGTTGTGCACTAAGATCACAGTGATGGACCTGCAAAAAATTATTTCCAGGGTTCTACATCCACTTGTTAGTCCAACAATTTTTTCTATGCATAGGAATAACATATTTGTCACTATCTCTATTAAATTTATTTAGATCAAATCTTCTTTCTTCTAGTTGTGCCCTAGTTTTTAGACTAGCACCAAATCTATCAAACATACCTAGATTCATACTTTCGAAGGAAAAAATTTCCACTTATCTTACCTTTATCAGAGCACAAAGCTTTAAGATCTTACCTCTTTTCTTCAGATCAGACTTCTCTTTAGAATAGAAATTCACAAGTCAAGTAGAATATTTCACACTACAACAACAGATTTATGCACAGATCTTTTTCTTTTCTTTATTCTCAACAATCACAGTTTCAGGTCCCGGCAACAGAACCATTTTTTGGCACAGGGGAAGACCTAGGGTTCAATGCTTCAACAACACACCAAAAAAACCCTAACTATGGGCCCTTTCGGTAACACCTGAGATGTAGATGAAGTCTCACCCAAGGTAGAGGCAAGGGGAGTTGTAGGACTCAAGTGTCTACAACCTAGATAAAACACAGATCTGTGATTATACACTTCAATAGAGAACTTAGCCAGTAACATTCATTAGTCTTAACCCTCATTCACATCGCAGGTTAACCCTGTTTGTAGATCCGCGTAGTAGTAATCAATATCTAATACATCTAAGCACTTAGAACATAACATTAGATCAGATCTAGCATTCATTCATGTTATAGAGCACTAAGCATTCATGGATCTATCTATCCTATATCAAGAACAATGCACTAAGAAAATAGATACATAAACACTATAAACACATTGCACAAAGCACAATAACACAGGATATACGTGGTTCACCCCAGTGTGGGGTTACGTCTACCAACTCTTCTTCTTCTTTATTATTCTACTCCAATATTCTTATAGGCACCAAGCCACAGATCCAACCCCGCAAAGGACAGGAGATCTATGCACACCTCGACAGATCCTCCTTCCCCGAGTTATATCAGAGCACAAAGACTTACACAGTTTGTATGCACAAAGCACATGAAAAACATTTTCACTTAGCTTTATAAGCCTCAACATGTTCATGCACAGATCTAACTACTCATGCACTAAGCCAAGTACCACTACAATCACATAGATTGAACTACTCTTACATCGCCTCACTACTTATTTATACATTACAAAAAGGGGCCTAAGCATGGGTAAACCCATGGGCTGACATTCCATACCCATTACATCAACCCTAAAATCCCCCAAAATCCCTCAAAATGAGCGAGATCCCGCGATCTCCGCTTCGCCTGGGCGCTCCATCTTCAACCATCCTGTCGAAGTACCAAATATGGTCAAATATGACCAGCATTTCCTCCAATCATGGTCAAGGGCCAACATATGTCCTCAGACATGTTGATGATTATAGATGTGTGAGACATCCTACAAGACACAGACCTGAGAAAGAAGCCCCTAAGATGGGTGTGTGGTTCCTATCTGAGACAGAACTAGAATGTAGTGATGGCCTCCTCCTTATAGAGAGTTGAGAAGAACTCTAGATGATTCTCCTGTGTAACGCAGTGAGAAAGAAGATCTACTGAGTTAGATGTACTTGTGGTTGAGAAAAAGGTGAACATGTGAATTCCCATGAGTTGGGTGCATCGTTATGAGACAAAGATGAAAATGATGTATTAGCCTCCTTTGGGTAGAGAGTTGATATGATGAAATCCAAATGACTCTCATGTGTAATGCAATGGAAAAGAAAATCTGTTGAGTTGAACGTGCCTGTGGATGAGCACAGGTGAACATGATCCTAATGCCTAAGTACTAGTGAGTTTGGTTCTCTTGTGAGACACAGAGAGATAGAGATATGTACATCCCTATTGATGTGCCCCTAGTGGCTGAGCACTAGTGGGTGTATGAGATCCCTTGCTATATTTTTCAAGAGTCAGACTTACCTATAACCCTAATTGTATTGTAAAGGGTATGTGTCAACCCCCTTAATGTAAAAGATAATTAATCTAGTAATTATTAATTATATTTTGATTTAGTGAGGTCGGCCCTGTTGTGCCAATAGACACTTATGTTGACAGGTTCAGTCTAATATAAGTAAATGTAAATTTCTCATTGAGGATTAATATCTCAAGTGTGAGTTTGGAAATTTCAGCAAGTACTTCTTTTTGGGAAAAGTGTGCACCTCTCTTGGGGCACTAGTCTTCTAGGGTTTGTGAGCACCCTTTTGTGTGCTATGTTTTCTTGGTGGTGGAGTTCTTTCTCTTGAAGAATATAGGAAAGGATTGGCTGGGTTTTTTTCCCTTGTTGAGAAGAGTTTCCCATGATACTTCTTGTGTACTTGTGCATGGTGTTTCTTCTTATGATCTTGGTTGTTGCAACAAATTGTCTATGGTTTAAGTAAAATTATAAAATGGAATGAACTTCATGCTTAATCCTATATTATTGAAAAATCAACATGATTTTAGAGCATAGGTCTTCAATAACCTATTGCACAAGCATCTACTAGTCTCTTCTTCGCATTTCTGCAGAACCATACGACCCTCATATGGTTTCTAGAAAATCTGTACGACCCTCCTTTCTGAGGTGTTCCATCCTTTAATACTTGGATGTTTGGGATGAAATTTGGACAGGATGGTACGACCTCCTTCAGCACACCTCCGGAAGCTATTAAAGTGAAATTCCAATATTTTTTTTTTTGGCCCTAGGGTTTCTAGGGTTTCACAAATTTCTGCAGATTTATGGTTTTTAGTAGCTCTTTGAAGAAGCCTTCAAGATTATCCATGTTCTTTTGAATTTCAAGGAATATTGTTGGCAGTTATAAGCCCAACAAAACCTAAGGTTGATAGCCTATCCTAGCTGTTAGGTTTTCTAGCCTAGTTGACAAGGGTTTGAGAAAACTCTAAAATTATGATGAACATGACTATGATGGAAGATAAGCTTGATGAATCAAGCAACTTCAAGTTCCTAGAAGACAATACTTCAGAGGAAGACTTATTTTGGGTGATACAAAAAGGTGACACTGTAACTACCTTCTTCATGAATATATTAGAGGACAGAAATCAGGTAGGTGCCATTGGAGAAATCATATCATCACCCTCAGGTATGCACTTGTATATATATTATTTGTATCATTGTCATTAGGGTAATTGCAGGAGGAAGGAACCTTTTTCTAAAGTCATGGATCCAGAGGGATCTCAATTCATTCAGAAGAAAAACACATTGGAAGTGAAGACTCCAGGTTTGATTGTTGAAATTGTCATTCCTATAACCTATATTTCTAAAGTTTGCTACATTAGAAGTACTCAGTATTCTCCTTTAGGAGATATTCTTGTTTTGGTTCCTCTTGTTTTCTTGTTCTAGACAGGTTAACAACAAAGGAAGATGTTTATCCTTCAGAGGGAGTCACTTGACTCAGACGGAGTCAAAACTATTTGAGAAAGAGGAAGAATAGAAGCATCATTGAGGCAACCAATGCAATAATGCATGATCAAAATCCCTGTATGATTTTATGGGCAGAAGCATGCATGACATAGTATATTTTCAAAACAAGAGTCTTAACCAGACTTTGAAAAACATAACTCCCAAAGAAGCCTTTGTCCGAGTGAATCCTGAGAATGAACACTTCAGGATGTTTGGGTTCCCAGTGTATTTTCATGTGCCCAAAGATAAGAAGTGAAAGCTAGACCCTTCATGGAGAAATGATACTTTTATGGGATAAAAGTGAATATTCAAAGACATTCCAGATATACATGCTTGGTCAAAGACAAATTGAGACAAGAAAAGATGTTGTCCTTGAAGAAGAGATAGCCTTTCAAAGATCCAGAGAATCTCAGATGGAGATTGATAGTGAGACAATACTTTCTCCCTCTTCAGCAGGTCAAAGGGAGATAGACATTATTCAAGATGATCCATTTGCTTCAATTGATATTTCCAGATATATTGTAGTAGAGTATAAAATTCCTTCATAGGCTCACTCTACAAGAGGAAGAGAAACATACAATCCTATCAAGGCACATCCCGAAAGAACAAAGATATTTTTCAAGCTACTCTTAAGCCATGAGCCACATCTTTGATTCCAAGCCTTCTTTTCATAGAGAAGAAACATGAGAACATGTATGGAAAGATTCCATAACAAAAGAATACCATTATATCTTAAATAATGATGTCTAAGATATTGTTCAGAGACTAGAAGAGAAGTCTGTGGTGACTTCCAAGTGGATCTATAATATCAAGCATGTAGTTGATGGAAGCGTCGAGAAATACAAAACGAGATATATAGCCAAAGTATTCTCACAAACATAGGAAGTTGTCTATGATGAGACACTTGATCCAGTAAGCTCGATACAATTCCATATGTACTACCATCCATGAGTTGGAAACTATGTCAAATGGATGGATTCTTGATGAGTTTGGGTTTCAACAAGAGTGTTGTTGATCCAAACCTATATTATTACAGTGTTGGTGACGAGAGCCTGATTTTGATGACTTATTCAGAAATCCTTGGTGTTGGATACAAGTAAGACTTGATTTTCTATTTCGAGATGAAGGATCTAAGTAATGATGCACTACGTATTGGGAAAAGAAGTATGACAGAGGACCGATGAGATTTTCCTGAGTCAAGGAAAATATACAGTGGGAATATTAAAGAAGTTCAGTATAACATAATGCATATCCATAGTGATGGATTTGAAGAAAATGAATCATGATGATTCAGACGAGATTGATCCACAACTGATTGGATCACTGATGTATCTGGTTAACACCAGACTTGATTCATGCTATGCAGTGAATGTACTTGTTCATTCCACGATTCAACCGAGCTATACTCATTGGAAAACAACAAAACATCTATTAAGATATCTACGAGGAACAGTTAGATATGGCCCGAGATAAGCCTCCAATGAAGACTTTAGTTTGCATGGATATTCATAATGGATAGAAGGTACAGTGAACTGGAAGAGCACATCCGATTGTTGTTTTCCATGATTTCCTAGTGCAGTAGGAAACAAAGCTATGTGGCCTTGAGTACCACAGAAGCAGAGTATATATCATTGAGTGTGAAAAATAGTGTGGCTTCATAAACCTCTAATAGATTTACTTGATCATGAGATGGATCATATGATTATAACCAGAGTTGTGTGAAGCTATTTTATAAACATGTTTTTCATGATAGATCGAAACACATTGAGATAAAATATTATTTTCTGAGACATGATGCAGAGGAAACCAGTACACGTGTAGTACCTTCCTACACATGAGTAGTTTGTAGACATCTTCACCAAACTGACATGGTGAAGAATACCTCTCTAGTTGAGAGGGATTGTTGATGACTAAAACCAAGACAAAGTTTGAGTACTTCCATGTGAGACTTGGCCTGATGGAGAATGCCTCCCTAGATGAGATGGAGTGTTGATGATTACAACTGTGTGAGACATCCTCCATGAGACAAACCTGAGAGAGAATCCCCTAAGATGGGTGTGTGGTTCCTATCTGAGACATAACTGGAACGTAGTGATGGCCTCCTTACAGAGAGTTGAGAAGAACTCCAGATGATTCTCCTGTGTAACATAGTGAGAAAGAATATATGTTGAGTTAGACATACCTATGGCTAAGCACAAGGTGAATGTGTGAATTCCCATGAGTTGGGTGCATTGTTATGAGACAGAGAGAAAAGAGTCTAGATGATGAACTCCAGATAACTCTCACATGTAATGTAGTGGGAAATAAGATTTGTTGAGTTGGATGTGCCTGTGGATGAGCACAGGTGAACGTGATCCTAGTGGTTGAGCACTATTGAGTGTGGTTCTCCTATGAGACGCAGTGAGGTAGAGATATGGATATTCCTATGGATGTGCCCCTAGTGGCTAACCACTAGTGGGTGTATGCTATCCCTTGCTATATTGTTCAAGAGTCAGACATGTCTGTAACCCTAACTGTAATGTAAAGGGTACAGGTCAGCCCCACATTATTGTAAAAGATAATTAATTTGGTAATTATTAATTATATTGTGATTTAGTGAGGTCGGCCCTGTTGTGCTAATAGAGACTTCTATTGATAGTTTCAGTCTAATATAAGTAAATTTAAATTCCCCATTGTGGAATAATATATCAAGTGTGAGTTTGGAAATTTCAGCAAGTACTTATTCTTGAGAAAAGTGTGCACCTCTCTTGGGGCGCTAGTCTTCTAGTGTTTGTGAGCACCCTTTTGTGTGTTATTTTTTCTTGGTGGTGGAGGTCTTTCTTTTGAAGAATATAACAAATGATTGGCTAGGTTTTCTTCCCTTGTTGAGAAGGGTTTCCCAGGATACTTCTTGTGTACTTGTGCAGTGTTTCTTATTGTGATCTTGGTTGTTGCAACAAATTTTCTATGGTTTAAGTAAAATGCTAAAATGGAATGAAATTCATTCTTAAGACTAACTTATTGAAAAATCAACAAGACAATATCCCAGGGAATGGTACAATAAGTTTGATTCCTTCATGGTGGGACTAAAATTTACAAGAAGTGACTATGATCATTGTGTTTACTTTAAAAAGTTGGAAAATGGCATGTTCATTATTTTGGTGTTATATGTTGACAATATGCTTTTGGAAAACAAAATTATGGTCGAAATCAATGAGTTAAAGGCTCAGTTGGCTTGGGCATTTGACAAGAAGGATGTAGGAGCAGCAAAAAATATCTTGGGCATGGAGATACACAGAGACAGGGAAAATTGTATGTTGTGGTTATCACAACAGAAGTATGTGGAGAAAATACTTATGAGATTCAATATGAATAATGTGAAATCCATACATATCCCTTTGGCTTCCCATTTCAATATTTCTTCAGGTTTGTGTCCTAGTAATGGAAAATAAAATGATTATATGTCTCTTGTACCATATGCTAATGCAGTTGGAAGTTTGATGTATGTGATGGTGAGTACTAGACTAGATATTTCACATGTAGTTGGTGTTTTCAGTTGATACATGGAAAATCCAGGAAAAGAGAATTGAGAAGTAGTGAAATGGGTGCTTCGATATCTTAGATGTACAAGTAATTATTCTATCACCTATGAAGGTTCCAAAGATTCAGTTTGTGATTATGTAGATTCAGATTTCGTACGTGACTTGGACAAAAGGAGATCCAATTCAAGCTATGTCTTTACTCTTGTAGGAGGGCATGTTAGTTGGATGTAAACGATTCAAAACGTAGTCATTTTATCCACTACTGATGCATAGTATATGGTTTATTCACATGCATGCAAGAAGGAAATTTGGTTAAAAGGTTTTCTCAGTGAGTTTGGAAGGATATAAGATAAGGTGAAAGTATTTTGCAATAGTCAAAGTGTTATTCATTTGGAAATAAATCCAGCTTATCACAGTAAGACGAAGCACATTCTTTTCAAATACCATTTTGTAAGATAGGTGGTTGATGAAGGGGGAGTGGCTCTAGAAAAGGTCCATACAAAAGTGAATTCTCCAGACATGTTTATGAAACCAATTTTGTTAGAGAAGCTACGATGGTGTTTGGCTTCTATTGTCTTGGAGAAAAGGTGATGAATTAATTAAGGGCATGATATATCAAGTAAATTGTTTTCAAGGTGGATATTGTTGGAAACATTCCAACGAATTTTCCATGTGATCACATGCACGTGCATATCATCTATATTAGGAATGTGCATGCATGCACTCTTTTGTGAACAATTTGTGTAATTGGTGGATCTAATTATAATCAGTTTGTCTAATTGTTTGAGATATGATATATATACGACCATACCCATATAGGTGGGAGTGCAATGAGTGTAAAGTGTGTGAGCAAGGCACAATATTGTAGAGTGTAGAGTGTAGTGTGTATGTGAGGAGAGGATGGTTGTATTCCTGTGATGGCTATTATAATTCTCCCTTGAATAATAATAATACTAATTATCATTGCCCGTCATTTTTTCCTGTATTGGGTTTCCACATAAATCACTATGTCAATTGTGTGATTGTTGTTCTCAGTTTAATCTTGCTTGTTTATATTCTAGTTTTATGCTCTATTTTGCTTCCTTCACCTAACACAGAGCTTCATCCAATGGGCCATCGCAAAGGAATGTCCCTACGTAGAATTGTGAACAGCTTCAATACTAATAGGAACCTCTTCATTGATCCAAATAATATGGATTTCACCGATAGTGCAAGGGAGGATATCCTATAGCTGGAGAAAAAATCAGGGACAACTATGAATAAAAAATTGATTCCAATGGAAAGAACCTTGCTTGAAAGATAATTTTGGATGGTTGCTTCATTACAGAAGTGCTGAGAACTATGGGTGGGGACAGACTCCCAGTATTCGAGGCGACGAAGTTTTATGACCCTGTTTTTTGGGAAAATAAGATTGAGGGTGGTTGATGTCGAGAAGATGCTTTTGGATGTGCTGGTGAAAGGTACATCCAGTTTGTTCAACCCTTTCGACCATGAAAATTTTGTTGTAAAGCAATGGTATTGACCAAAACCATTTGAATTTTGAACAGGAAGTTAATCATCTTTTGGGTTTCATGCATGTCATCAGGATGAGTGTGTAGATAGTGTAGCAACTCCATTAAATGAATTATAATGCTCCAAGACAAAAACAAAGCACAAGATGACATCAAAATCATCCCTCATGCATTAGAATTAAGAAATGTTGAGATCAAATTTGAATGATGCAACTGAGGCATCAAGGAGATTAAGTTTGACCAGGACATTGCCAAAATTTCTCTTCCTCCGATCTATATCCAAGACAACACATAGATGGTATTATGTAACTTGATCACTTTATATATATATATATATATATATATATATATATATATATATATAAAGGTTCCTTTTATAAATTCACAAAAATCATACAAATATCAAAATAACTCCATTTATTGATTTAAATTCAAAATTCAAAATTAATTATTTAATTAATAATACTGAGAATGGGGTGACAAGGATTTGCTGACATGAGTGCCCCTCGGATTAAAAAAAAAATCTATACAAAAATGTGGCTTCTATTGTTCTCGAGATGATTAGAGTTAATGATGGTATGTGTGGTTCCTTATGGATGATATAGAGCTATCCCCTCCCATGAATCCCTATGTACCTCAACTCTACAATGGAAAAGATCAGGTTAAATGGTAATCACTCCAACATGTGAGACATCTTCTCCATAATGAAACATAATTATGGTAAGTAGCATTCTCAGCAAGAATAAGTTATGGTTTTATTGGTTTTGAGCTCTTGGCACTAGTTTATAGTTTGAAGGCCACATAAGATACAACTTTTCCTTGTAGCGAACAGACTATGTTTCTCAATATCGGCTCAGATATCCTCCTACATTTTCTCGCTCTTGTATTTTTCCTCCATCTTGTGACCATGTTTCCCACCCATGGCTACTCTTGTGGATACCCGATCATGCTCATGGCCTTGAACCTATTCATATTTGGGTTGGCCATCCTCTGCACCACCTCATCCTAGTCTTGGGCATTCTCTGTGAAGAATTCATCCTCAAACTTAACGTGAACATATGCCCAGCAAGATGAAACTTGCAATGTATGTTGGAGGACTAGACCTTTAGGATCATGCTTGCGGAATCAGATTGTAGGGAACCTAAATTCAAGTTGGCTCTATTAGCACTCTATAAATTTTGTCTGGCTGATAGACAAACTACATAAGTAACTATTTCAACCAACTTTAGAGCTGGGTACTAGCCTGCTCAGCTCAGAGATGACTCTCTCGTGTCACTTGATATTTCTTTGGCAATCAATGGCTAGATTTAGTTTGTTTGGGGGATTTTTATAAATTTGTTGGCCAAGAAGGGGAGGGATACTTAGGGATATGGCGTACAAATTATGAAAGTGAATGAAAACAATGACAGGTTGGTAGAAATATCCAGAGGATAAAGTCTAATTGAGGTAATGAATCTGAGTTATAAAATGTATTCAAGAAAGGTTAAGAGGAAGGAGAAAACAAATAACTGCATCAGAGCATTACTGAAATGAATTATGAATTAGTTAAGAAGAAATACACACAGCTTAAATTTCTTAAGCCCAGAGCATCATGAGATGAATTACGAGCTTTTAACTATCCAATTTAAACATAAAACAATGCAAATGGAATTAAGAACACAAGAAATACATACAATGAAAGGAGACAAAACTCATATCACCACCATTAGAATCTTTTCATAGAGACCTCAAAAAGCTCCTGCATATGTATTCAATTCAACTCCTGAAAATTAAAATTGAGTTCAGAAACAACTAAAAGGTTCCCTTGCATTTCTACCAACATTAATTCATTTAGAACTTCTAGCATTTATACAATTTGAGTTTCTTTAACTAGAAACTGATTACAATAGACGAACTGAAATGTTTCATCTTCTAAAACTGACTATAATCATTTCAATTGAGAGTCTCATTATGTGAATTGATTTACAATGATTAATCAAAAATGTATTGTAAACTAACGACTAATTTCTGGTCGACTTCTTTCTTCTCCATCTGTCTCGCTTTTGTCCTATGTTGGTCTTGCGAATTCGGTGACACTTGGAGGCTATTTGTTGGTCCATGGAAAATTGTATTTTGTCTTGCCTAACTGCACTATCTCTTTCCACTGCAAGTCAGAAGGGATCTCGTAGTCCATCATTTATTTGATCAAAATCTCCAGGTCGATGAAAGAGGCATAAGTCATGGTTTCCAAACTAATATTCATTGTCTTGAACTGGTTTAGAATCTCAAAATCTATGGTTAAATATTCCACCAGGTTTGTCCCCTTCAAGTTTTCCTCTAGGATTTCAAACTTGGAGTGATCCATTCAACATTGGGAGAGGTGATAGTTGTAATACTCTTGATCATACAATTTCCCTTTTCCATCCAAAAATGAAGGGAGGCATTTGACGAACAACTCTTCAAACATATATTTGAATTCATGTATGCTCATCTCCATCTACATGGCCTTGGTTTGGACTGATTTAAGCAAATTATGCTTGACATTGACTCTCTTGGCCCAAATGATGAATTTGGTCTTGTATTTGACCCCAATGGTCTGAAGTTCAGTGGTGGGAATGGAATTCAGAAGATTTATAGAATTTTGGGCCCACTCTAAGGGTTTCTTTGCAATCATTTCACTCACAACAGTGCATACGCTTTTGGCTGTGATGGCCATGCTATCTTTGTCATCGATGAAATTTAAGTATACCCTAAACTTAGCAGCTTTAGTAGCAATAGAGTCCCAGATGATGTGTTTGGCCCCTTGCAACAGTCCTTTTCCTTCAACCTTGTTTTCAACTTGTCTACTCTTTCCTGTAAAGCTTGATTTTCTTTCTAAAACTGGGCCATGTTCTCATCCTTTATTCTTATTTCTTGTTGCAACTTTTCTATGCCTCCCTTGAGGCTCTTTATTTCTTATGCTTTTAGGCTAACTTGGGACATAGCCTGAACCAATCCATCAGTGCTTTGCTCAGTTCCTGCAGTAGAAGGTGAAACAACATCCATGTCTGATGCTCTTGTCTGTCCTTGTGACCAATTCACCTTTTCCTTCTCTAGTTGCAACACTTTGGCTTTGTAATTCAATGCTTCTTGTCGAAATGTACCTTTCTTTTCTCTAGTGTAGCCAAATTTGTTCCTTGTGGATGCTCTGTGGCAGACATCTTTAGCCTTTTTTTCATGCTTTGAATCATCTTGTATTTCTCTTCTAAAGAATATTTTACTCCCTGAGGGCCTTCATATTATAATCTCTTGACTTGAGTCTACCAAGATCTGTTGGACGCTTTCTCTTGTATCAACTGTCCCTCTAGCTTAAGTGCATGAGTTGTCAATCTTGAAATCTTTAAGCTCAGACCTAGGTATTCTGAATACAACATGTCACTAGTGTTTATGTGTAATTTCACCTTGTATGGGGCACTAATGTTCTCATAATGCAGCTTTACCTCATACACTTTATCCTCATCTTCAATTGCTATGTTGAGTGTCTTCTTCTCTATGTCTTTGACTGAGAACAGAGAATACCTATGTTGAGAAATATTTTCTACCTTGGGTATCAACTCCCTTATTTCACTCATGGCCAAGCTCCCTTTCACAACATATTTCTTTTCTAAATCTTCTTTAGATTGGTAGACTTCTCGAGGTGCTTTATCAAAAATGTGATTTTTTCTTCTAAAATCTCTTGAGCTGCTTTCACTTTAGAGCATGCTTATTTTACCATCGTCTTCCTTGATGGTGCCATTTTCCACAATATCCATACTTAATTGGTCCTTAATATCTTCTTCCTCTAGATCTACTATCTGTGGGAATTGTTTGATCTTTATCTTCTTGGGAGAAGTATGCTGATTATTGGTGCCAAGGGCCTCTGAACTGCTTCTCTTTTTGTAGATAGTTACTTTGAGAACTTGGAATTTCATCTTATGAGGGGTATTCTATTTCTGAGTCTACTGTAACATTGGTCCCACTTGTTGTGTTTGAGCATGCTGCAAGATGGCTTCCATATCAACACAGGTTTCCAAATTAGCCAATTTGTCAAAACCTTTAACATACTCATATTCATAAGGGCCCTGTTTTCTCATCAATCTTCTTTTAGATATGACCTGATGTGGATCATATCTTTTCCCTTGTAGCTATGAAAATCCAAACTCCTTGAGCTTGTCTTGGATATAAGGTAAGCAATCTTTACTATTCACAACAAATGGTCCTATGATGAAAGGAAATTTCAAGTTGGACACCTTGTGCATTTTCAGGAAATGTTTTGTGTCTTAGATGATTCTTTGCTTGATGAACTCCAGGGAAAAGACTTCGGGTGTCATAAATATAGGGAGAATATAAGGTGGCTCTTGATAACCATATACCCAAATTACTATAGAATGCATGAACATCACCCAATTCCTATTCTGATTTCTGAATTTGGTTGCAAGTAACTTTTCATGTCCTCCAAGATTTTGGGCAGGCTGGTGTTGAATATCAAGCTGTAAACTATGGACATGATATTATTTATGAAAATGAGAATGGTGATTCATTTTCATTCGGTGGAGATGAATGTTGCTTCAAAGAAATCTTTCTTGTTTGTCTCCATGAATATTTTTAGCAAGTATGTGTAATACCTGAAGTGCCTTGGTGATTGGAAGTTCATTAGTTGTTTGTGTACATTATTAGTTATGAATTTATCAAAACTGATACACACTGTCTGAAATTTTTTTAACAGAAAACCTAACATGACCTCAAATACATATTTGTCATTATCCAGACCTAAAATCTGACTGAGTATGGAGCAGGCCCACTAGATCTCGATAACTATGGAATTTACATTCATTGCCAGGGACATACTCTCAGAAAATTGCTCGGGTTTGAAAATTGTCTGCAAAAATAGGTTTTTGACCTCGAGGGAACATTCCCTATAAACTGTAACTAGCTTTTCCCACTCAGAGGGTTCAGACACTGTGGAAGGGGACTCTAGTGTGTCGAGGGCGTATCGAATGGACGAGCAATCTATTTTACATAGGACTTATGTCCCTAGCCTATATAAAATGACTCTCTCTTCTTGTTATTATTGTTCAGCACACCAGCCTACTAATTATGGGAAAGGGAAAGCGACTTCGACGACGTAAGGGACGATGGAATCTTGGATTGTTTCGAGAAAGTTTATTTGTCTTCCTACATGATTTGACAAATTGGATTTGGACACAGAGATGGGTGAGACAATTATTTCAATGTCAAACACATCAGAGTCTCTTTCAATTAGGGCTTCCTCTCTTGGCAGGGGATCTTTCACTGTTACAAAAAAAATGATAGGATCCATGGTGATGATGAAAAATACATGTGAATGAGCAGAAGACATGTGAATTTGGTGCATTGTTGAACTTAGTTTCGACTGGAGTGGTCGCGCCACTTTTAACATTCAAATGATTTGAAAAATCATAAAATAATGACAAGGGTCCCTCCCTTATATACGCTTCCCGACATCGAGCACAAGGGAAAGCGGTTTGGGGTAAACCTATTTTCGCCCCGATATAAATTTGGTGGCTCCACCTAGCCTTGAGGTGAAACCACAGTATTTCCATCGGCCTGTTTTCAAAAACTTAAACCCCATGCTAGTTCTCCACCCGATATGGTTGTTGACCATTGATTTGTGGTCCATCGTGTCCCGTCAACCCGCGCCTCCACTATATTTATCCATTTTTCACTAAGTGTGGCCCCTTCATCCAACTTATCACATCTCTACACCGATTTATCCCCTCCCTAAGTCTCGAGACTGGGATTCGATCAAAAATTTGTTATGGTGATAACATGGGCTCCAACTAGGGATCCTATCCTCCCTGCGAGGTAGCAAAGAACGGTAGACCGAGTGCCTACCCATTAGGCTATGATTTATTCCTATAATCTGAAACTACCAACCTTTATTCAAAAACTCAAAATCGACTCAGCATAGCTCAGGGCCTTCACCTCGAGCTTCAACTATGCTGCTTTTATTTCAATTTCTTCATGCAAAAAGAAAAAAATTAAAATGATTATATACAATGAATGAAAGGGGTGATGATTGTTTAAATGATATAATGTTTAAGGAACCTTCCATTCACAGGCCCTCCTCTAATGATGTCTGCATTACTCTCTTGCATTAGGTAGGCATTATTTCCATGGTATGCTGCAATCTTGAAGGTTCCCAGCCATAGATGGTCAAACTTCCCATGCTTTCCCTTATCTTCATTCCCGGAATCCGATATTAATACCCAGTCTCCTGGTTTCAAGTCATGTTCCTTGGTATGCCTGTCAAAATCCTTCTTGATCTTATCTTGGCGTAGATGAGCATTGTTGAAATCCTTTTCTCAGGTTTGTTGGATGTTGATTAGTTCATCCCTCCTTCTTCGAGTGGCATCTATTTCTGCATCATGTTCCTATAACAACCTCATCACTGGAAATCCCAATGTAGTAGGACAAATAGCCTTTGTGCCATAAACAATCTGGAAAGGTGAGGCGGCCATAAACAATAGAAAAAATTCACTTTTCCCAGGAACGATTGTACCTCTTTTTTACTTCTAGGTATGCCAATTTTTAAGATTCCCATAACTCTATTGGGATCTACCTTTATTCCCTCTTTTGAAATAATGTGACCCAACAACTTTCCTTCTTCCATAGAGAAATTTGACTTCTTAGGGTTCAATGAGATTCCTAACTTTCTACACTTTTGAAATGCCCTTCTTAGATGCTTGAGGTGTTCTTCATCTGAAACAGAATACACAGTGATATCATCCAGGTAGATAACAATGAATTGTTTTTTTTCATCAGTAAAAGATATGTCCATAGCTCTTTGAAATATTTCCCCTGCATTCATGAGCCCAAAAGGCATATTTGCATACATGAATGTTCCCCATGGAGTTGTGAATGTTGTCTTTTCCTGATCATCAGGGTGCACCATAATCTGATTGTATCCAGAGAAGCCATCCAACATTGACATTTTTTGAGAACCCACCACTTTCCGTAAAATGTGGTCCATCTTAGGAAGTGGGTAGTTGTATTTTAGAGATACTCTATTCAGATTTCTAAAATCCACACACAACCTGATTTCTCCACTCTTTTTTTTTACTGGCACCAGGGTTTCTACCCATTTAGAAAACCTTAGGGATACTATGATCTTGGCTTCAAATAACTTCTTTACCTCTTTCTCAATCAAGGGCAGCAACAAAGGGTTTATCCTTCTTAATTTATGTTTGAAAGGTTTGTGATCTTATTTGATTGGGATCACCTGTTGGATTATACTAGTGTCATAAACTTGCAAATCATCATAGCTCCATGAAAAAACATCAAGGAACTCTTTCATTAATTTGATATATTTCTCCTTGACTTCGAGGCTAATTGTTTTGGACAGCTTGATGATCTTGGGATCCTCCTGAGTCCCAATATTGCAATCTTCTACATCCCCTTCGTTTACTGTGATTTTTGGACTTTTGGCCACATCATTATTGTCAAAGTGTTTCTCCAATGGGACCAGACCCTTGGGACTGATGTTTCTCTTTAGTTGAACTATGTCTCTTCCTACAATCTGATTGTCGAAGTACCCCTCCTTTGTGAAATAAGTTGCATCTACCTCTTCATTACAGTATTCTTCATCAATGTTAAAATTCTCAAATTCATTCTCCATCTTGAGGAAGATTTCTATTTGTTTGTCATCTTCAAAAACCTGTCAGTATTTAATATTATCTAGTATTGTTGGCTTGTATTTGACCTCAACCTTCTATTCTCTGTTAGGGAAGATTGTGACTTTGAAAACCACTGCAGAAGTAGCCAAGGCATCA
This sequence comes from Picea glauca, assembly GCA_000966675.3. NCBI lineage: Eukaryota > Viridiplantae > Streptophyta > Pinopsida > Pinales > Pinaceae > Picea > Picea glauca. The sequence goes on from JZKD02S1956735.1 coordinate 501,825, forward strand.
ACAATTTGATTCCTCCCTCTTAGAATCACTGAAAGATTATACTCTGGAAATGTTTCAAGGAGATCTAGCACTAGGTTCATATATGCCCTCAGTATGGGATGCTTTGCTTGGTATATGCATTTGATTTTATTGATAATTACCTCCGAGTCTCCATGTACAACCATTCTTTTGGCATCCAATTAATTCAAAACCTTCAACCCCAATATTAATGCTTCATATTCGACCATGTTATTCGTGCACTCAAAAACAAGTTTGCAAAACACAATTTTGAATCTCCATTGGAGTGATTGATCCATACACTAGCCCCTTCCTCCTCTCTGTAGGAAGCTCCATAGAAACTCATATTCCATATCTGATTTTTTGCGTTATCATGTTTCTCTCAAAACTTCTCAATTTGTTGATCATATCTTTTTTTGTCAGCCATATCAATTTCTGACTCTTTCTCTTCAAAACACGGGTCATTGAAGAAAATGGAAGACCCCAACTCAGTTTCCATAGAGTAAATGGGATGATTACTTGGATGTGACTTATTTTTGACCATGTATTTGAGAAAAACATATATGTACAACCTTTTGTCTTGACCAAAGACAGGGATGGTGGCATATGACATGTCCATCTAGAGAGTTCCCTTTAATTTTGCAACCCATGACCTGGATAACAACATACCAAACTTGGGAGGAATATCAACAACCACTACATCCATAACCATGTTCTTTGTTGGGATTTATACTAAAGATACAACCAGATCTTTGATAAGACCTAGACACTTCACCTTCCTAGAATCAAAAGAGAACAGTTCTTTGTAAGGCCTAGTGATGTCCAGGCCTAGTTCGTCCATGAACACCTTGGGAATTAGGTTATGAGATGCTCCTGAATCCAACATGGAATTGTACAGATTCATATCATGGATTTTCATACTGACATAAAAAGGGGGAACTTCTTTAGCATCACTATTTTCTTCTATGCACGGGCCAAACAAGATGGCTAGGTGATCAGAGTATCAGAAGTTTATTCTGTTTTAAGCATCTTGATGATCTGATTTCTATATTTGATGTTCTCTGATAAATTCATTGAAGGGTACAAAAATTTTAATCTTGGCCATCTCACTTTCAAAATTAAAAGAGGATGAGGTTTTCTCTACCTCTTTGGTGGTTGTTTATTTCCTTGCTTCCAATATTTTCTTCTGGGGCTCGTCTTTCTTCTTTCCTTTGTCTGTGGCATCTTTTGTAGCAGAATATTTTGCAGCAAAATCCCTTTTGGGCTGACTCGAAGAGGGTATGTTACTCTGAACTTCTTTGGTGGGGTTTCCTTTTGGAGGATTTCCCTTTGGAGGGTTTGAAGGTACTTTTCAATTTCAAAGATTATATTGTCTTTGGAATTGCATTATGGAATTTCGCAATCCTGTTTGGTAATCTTCCATTTCCACTGATAACCTTTCCTCCTCCTCTTGCATGAAGATCTCACTTGAATCCATGCACTGTTCATGTTCTTCTTTAGTAAAAAACACCTATGTTTCTTTATAATCACAACATTTCATGTTGTCTTCAAAATATCCATCACAATTCTCATTTACATAATTATTTTGAAAAGGAGGCTTTATTTGTTGGTCCCCCTGATTCCCTTGATTTCCTTGATTCCCCTGATTTCCTTGATTTCCTTGATTCCACTGATTTTCATGATTCCCCTGATTCCCCTTATTTCTTCGTTTGATTTGTGGGATTGCTGGTCTCCTAGGATTTCTAGGTGGACCATCAACATGTTCTCTGGGGTTAGGCCTATTATCTAAGGGAATTCTCTCCATCATTCTCTCCATGGTTCTCATCATAATTTCGAACCTTTCTTCTAATGTTTGTGAGGTTGAGGGATGCTCCTTATCTTGAGATTTGTTCATGTCTTTGTCAGAGTTAGATTTGATATTTCCTGAAGCCATTAGATTTACCTCAACTTCTATGGCATCATTCATCATATCATCTAATGAAGAAAATTTATGTTCTCTTAATAACAAAGAAAAATCACTTTCAAAGGAATCAACATATTTTAGTTTAGCATCTTTAGGGGGGGAGGGGTTACCTCAGTAGGAATAAAATTATAGACCTTTAGAAATCTAGTTAAAAAATCTTGCACTGTTTCGTTGGGTGATCTCCTCATATTGTTATACTACGTTAAAAACTGAAGGGGATTTTTATTGTTGCCCCATTTTGCAAGAAAGATGGTTTCAAAGGCCTCAAAATCTATGATACTAGCTATTGGAAGAGCTTCGAACCACTTCCTCACTTCTCCTGCAGAACTTTGTGCAAACAGTCTCATTTTTGCATCTTCAAAATCTACTTCTTCCAAGTCTGAAAAATCATTCAACCAGTCTAGATGTTTCTGGGCTGACACACTACCTTCAACATCATATAGTTTGATCCTTAGATTATATTCTCGAGTTAAATCATGTAGCTGAGAAGGAAGTACAAGAGGAGAAAATATAGTTGACATGGTTGTTGTGAGGGGTTGAAGAGGTTGTTTAATCCGAGTATGAAACACTATAGGCTTCACATATGTAGCTAAAATTAAATATTGGAACCTCTTTTCATCAAATAGACCTCGTTCAAACAAGATTCATATTTAGTTCTGAATAGGGTTTGTTCAAATTTCACATCAAACTCAAGGTCTTCAATGCTTGTTACTTCATCTTTGGGCAAGAATAGATATCGTTCTAAGCATAAAAATGGGGTTACTTGCTTTTCTTTTCTTTTATGTACAATATTTTCAGGATCAAACACATGGATTGCAACGTTTGGGTCTATGTTTTTCCTAGTGTGAATTTTCTTGGGAGCCAGGATTTCTAGCTCACACTGCTTGGTGCGAATGGTATTTTGGTAACGAAGTCTCCAAGGAAAAAATAATATCAACCAATAAGGTATTTGATCCACTGTCACCCTCAGGGATCAAAACTTAAGCTTTAAGTCATTCTCTTCCCAGGGAAGATTTCACTTTCGTCCCTGGCAACAGCACAAGAATGTTAGCACTCTGTAAATTTTGTCCAACTGATAGAAAAATGACAGAGGTAATTATTTCAACCAACTTTAGAGTTGGGTACTAGCCTGCTCATCTCAAAGGGGGCTCTCTCGTGTCACTTTATATTTATTTAGAAATCAATGGCTAGATTTAGTTTGTTTTGGGGGTTTTTATAAATTTGTTGGCCAAGAAGGGGAGGGACACTCAGGGCTATGGAGTCAAAATTCTAAAATTGAATGAAAATAATGACTAGCTGGTAGAAATATCCAGAGGATAAAGGCTAAATGAGTTATAAAATGTATTCAAGTAGGGTGTAATAGGAAGGAGAAAACAAATCACTGCATCAGAGCATTACTGAAATGAATTATGAATTAGTTAAGAAGAAATGCACACAGTTTAAATTTCTTAAGCCCAGAGCATCATGAGATGAATTTTGAGCTTTTAACTATCCAATTTAAACAGAAGACAATGCAAATGGAATTAAGAACACGGGAAATACATACAATGAAAGGAGAAAAAAATCATATCACCACCATTAGAATATTTTCATAGAGACTTCAAAAAGATTCTACATATGTATTCAATTCAGCTCCTGAAAATTACAATTGAGTTCAGAAACAACTAAAAGGTGCCCTTGCACTTCTGCCAACATTAATTGATTCAGAACTTCTAGCATTTATACAATTCGATTTTCTTTAAACATAAACTGATTACAATAGATGAACTGAAACGTTTCAACTTCTAAAATCAACTATAATAATTTCAACTGACAGTCTCGGTATGTGAACTGATTTACAATGATTAATCAAAAACGCTTCGTAAACTAATGGTTGATTTCTCTGACTACTCGACTTCTGTCTTCTCCATCTGTCTCACTTTTGTCCTATATTGGCCTTGCAAATTCAATGACACTTGGAGGCTATTTGTTGGTCCACAAAAAAAATTATTTTGTCTTGCCTAGCTGCACTATCTCTTTCCACTGCAAGTCAGAAGGGATCTCGTAGTCCATCATTTATTTGATCAGAATCTCCAGGTCAATGCAAGAGGCATAAGTCATGGCTGCTAGACTGATCTTCACTATCTTGAACTGATTTAGGATCTCAAAATCTATGGTTAAATATTCCACCAGGTTTGTCCCCTTCAAGTTTTCCTCTAGGCTTTCAAACTTGGAGTGATCCATTCTGCATTGGGAGAGTTGATAGTTGTAATCCTCTTGATCATACAATTTCCCTTTGCCACCCAAAAATGAAGGGAGGCATTTGACGAAAAACTCTTCAAACAGATCTTTGAATTCATGGATTCTCATCTCCATCTGCATGGCCTTGGTTTCGACTGATTTAAGAAAATTATGCTTGGCATTGACTCCTCTGGCCAAAATGATGAATGTGGTCTTGTATTTGACCACAATGGTCTGAAGTTCAGCAGTGTGTTGGCAGCAGTGATATAATTACTATTGTTTGTAAGCTGCCTACACAGGATCTCTAAATTTTCATTACTTGTCATGAGCATTCTCACTAAACGACACTTGTCACTTGTCGCTTTTTACATATATTCTTTTCGATTTTTTGTTTTCATGACTATAGGCATGAAAACTTGCAGTTGGAAATGACATTTTGTTTCGATTTTTCATCAAAGGAAAACTGCTCATGTAGTTTATTATAGAATTGTCATATTTTTTCTATGAACATGATTGTTCTCCTTGCTTATAACCCCTTGGTTCTAAACATGCCTTGGTTGCATAAGTGAAAGACCTCTATTCATTAATATTCGATTGATATTGATAGAGTTTTGATTCATGAAACTTTGAATTATTCAATTGTTATTCGATGCACTTACCTTTGTGATTAATCTATGAATGCGCATACTATGGTTTTCAAAGTACTCTGATCCTAATACGTACCAAATGCCAAGGTGGCATACGAAGTACAACATGTCATTACTCTTCGGGCTTCATGATTTTGTTCCCACACATGGTGATTAATGCCTCTGCCTACCGTTTGAACTGTCATAGCATTGTTTTGTTGAGGCTCGGGGCTATGGATTTGTGGCTTTTTATCAAACCCTACTTGTGAGGGTTGTGTTGATTCTCTTCTGTTTTCCATGGCTCCAGTGGTAAGGATCGATCTGAATGTCATCCAAACCTTGCTATCATATGATAATTCCAGGGAAGATTTAGAAAGGAACGGTTCGCATGTGTTCATCGAAAAATTTAATGGTTTCAATCTTCGAGTTGCCCAAGAATTTGCCTTGACCTTCGATGGTTGCAAGGAAAAGATAGGTGACGTGCAGTTAGAAGTAACAGAAGAGTTTTTAATCCAAGCCACGAGTTTACCAGCTGTCGGGAAAAATTGGTTCAAGAATGCAAAAGTTGAAGAGGTCCCATGGACTTTGATGTTCACCTCACGAAAAATTACTAGTTGCGATCGAGGTATGTCAGTCTCATCCTTAAAACCTAGGTGGCATGATCTACTTGCTATTGTGAAACAATTCATTACATGTGAAGGAAGATTTGGATTAGTTTTCCTATATCATCTGCGCTTGCTTATGAGTTTCATTGGCTTCCCATTGAATATGCCCTACTTCCTACTTAGAAGTCTATACAAGATGGGAAAACGGTTTAAGAAGCAGAGGTCTGATTCGATTTTATTCCATCATGGTTTAATTAAAATTATCCTTGTGCATCAGTTGCGATTACAAAATGATTGTTGGGATTCATTTATTTGACGAAATGGCTTTGGCAACAGTGAGTTGGGATAGGTTGATAAACCAGTCATTGTTGAAACCCTTGTGAACACTACAGCCTCTTCTCCACCGCTCCTGCCCTGTAATATTTCCCCTAATAATGAACCCTCTACCTACCCTGATGTCACTCGATAGGACAATCAACTGGGTTCACATCCAAAGGATAGCACTAAAAAAGTTATGAAACCTACAGGAAAGAAGCACAAGGGCAGTGTCGATGTTAATTTTAAGAATAAAAGGGTTGGTAGTTTGATCTCACGAAGTGTTCGAAATAAAATCAAACCTTGTGCAGACACAAACAACACGATTAATGTGAGCGAAGATTCAGACTCGAAAATCGAAAGGTTCCTGGCTGAAGAGGACCCTATGTCATATGGGCTCTATCCTGATACACCCTATGACTATGTAAACAACCTGCCTCCATGTCTAAAGGATAACCCAGATTTCTCAGGCATTCGACTCTGTGATAGACCTACGTTTCGCGTGGACGATTCTCCAACCCTTAATGCTGTCAGTGCCAATGAACAGTCCCTACAGCCAGAATGTGATGAATGTCGATCTTGGATCGACAGGTATTATACGGATGTGCCTTTGCTACAGTCCTGGCTTAAATCTTTAAAAGACCAAGTGGATTTGTTGACAAACAAGAACAGTAGACTCCAATCCATAACCCAAGAAAAGGAGAAATGCCTAAAAACTACAGGATCTATCATTTTCAAGAATGTAGAGCCAACAACAGCAATCGTAAACTCCAAGATTGCTTGATATGTTTTAATCCCATGATTTGAGGTATGATCTTTTTGAAGTTTAGCATGAATTTTTCACTCTCAATCTAGGATATACGATTTGATTGAATAGATTATCTCTCTTATAAATACTAGTTTGTTTTGTTTATTGAATAAAATATGATTGTAGTTTCTATTATAACTAGCTACAGAATCGTAAGATTCTGTAGCCAGTTAGAAAAATTCGAATTGCTTGATTTGACAATTGAAAACACATCTAAAATCTTCCCATTTTAATTTGTTTTCAGTAACCCATGATTTCCAAGGAGATATGAGGCAATGTTGATATCTCTCAGCCATATCATCTTTGTGTTTTTAGTAAATAGATTAGGCTGTTGGTATTTTTATTCAGTAAAATCAGGGTGGTTGCATCCCCCATATTTTTGGAACAGATTTGATATTATCAACAGGAAACAATTTTGTTTATTGGAACCTATATAAGCATGTTATTTTGTAAACATGGCATCATCTCTTCGTGGGGAAAGACTATGGATTTTTCATTTACAGACTTGAATGGAATATAATACTCGTCACAGCTTTAGCTTTTCCGTATTGTGGTTTTATTCAAGTCATGTTTATTTCAATTTGTAGATAGATTATGATTGCTTTCGATGTCATGGTTTACTACAAGCTAGTATGATAAAAGTTTATATATTATCCATATTTCATGTTCCAGATTTAACACACAGTAATCATTCGTTCAAATTTGAATTACGAGATTTATCTTTATCTTTGATTTAACGTTTATACACAAGTTCTCACAACAAGATTTTTCTTAATGTGGCTCCTTGTAAAATTATGAGATTGTTGTGATCGTATCTCTAATATGTTCTATGATTCGAATTCCATCATTACTGCTTCACATTTATTAGAAGCAATTGCAAGATCTGCTACATGTTTACCTCATCAGACAAGGTGACTGGATGCTACACATTGAACAGATATTGGATGCGATAACAGGTCAGCCTATTATTTAATTTCATTAGTATAATAGGTATAGAGGTTCCCTGTAGTTAAAACACTTTTAATCATCTGTTATTTCTTTTGTTTAATTAGACAGTTTGATATTCGATTTCTATTATATAAACATTATAAAAAAACAAATCAAAAATATTAGATAATAGCTTTATTGTTGTCTAAAAAATCAATTTACATTCGATTTTCACAGATTTAGATTAAAATTCGTATTTTGTACATAGTATATATATATTAGAAATATAATTATTTGTATATATTGTGCATATGATAAGTGGAATTATTTCATAAATATTAATTAGTTAAAGTGTAGATATATATTAGACGTACATATATTTTTCAGCGAGTGTTGTTTATTAAGTTATTGTATTTTCTTTAGTTATATTTTTCGCTTTCTTTAGGACTTAGATTGGCCAACGGAGCCGCTAAACCCGTCAGAGTGAATTAATCCAAACGGCTTGGGTTAATTAGACAACCCCGGACCAGATTCACTCCTCCTGTTGACTAGCGGTCGATTTTTCCAGTCAACAAATGGCACTAGAATAAGGGCATGAAAACTATTAATGGCACGAGGAGGTCGTAAGACTCCTCCCCCACCTACCCTCTCACCTATAGTAACTGGAATTCATTCAGACGACAACATTGTCCCTCAAACAACAACCACATCAAATGACGATCTACAGATCACAGTTGAACCAGTAACTCCAAATCCTTCGAGTGGTGATATACAAGAGATTGTTTGCCAATCTCTCAAAAGAACGCATAGTGCCTTAGCCTGTATAAGATAACCAAACCGACCTTTGAATCAACCATTAGACTTCTCTGATATCAGAGAACAACTTGGAGGTACTAACCTTACCTTAAAACCTACAAATCCAATCCTCACTCCTGCAGCAGGAGGATCTGGTATCCCACCATCACCGCCTCCTTCATCTCCTTCTTCTTCTGGAGAAGAATCCTCCGACGAAGGCAGTTCCTCATCCTAGCCTTCGACACCACCCACACCTATGGCCAATCTGAACAATATCGCTATACCATGGCTTGACCAAGATGCAGTGGCCATACCTAGGCCTCAACATCCTTTGCCCAAACACCCAGAGAAATGGCTCCCTAAATTTGACCCGGACTCCAAATAGATCGTTGAAGATCACATCAAAACTTTTATGCTAGCCATTAGACTCTGTAGTGTTGAGCATGAAGATGTAGTCTATAGATTGTTTCCCTATACCTTTGAAGGCAATTCCTCTACTTGGTACTTTGCCCAATAGCCCCACACCATTGTGTCATGGGAGAAATTTGAATCATATTTCCTTGAGAAGTTCGGAGACGACAAGTCTCCTAAAGTTCTATTCATGGAGATTTATAGTTTAAAAATGAACCCGAAAGAAAAGATCAAAGACTTTAATCAAAGGTTCTTGACACTAAAGAACCGGATCCCTACGGATTCGATGCCTGCCGAGAATCTTATTGTCGCATAATATACGAAAGCATTACATCAAAACATAGCCATTTGGGTAAAGAGAACCAAGAAAGCCACATTGTTAGAAGCCTTTGAAGAGGCCAGTCAGATCAAGAAAGACATTCTCAGTTTAAAAGACACTACTAGCAATGATATAGAGACTAGTTCATCTTCCAAGAAGAAAATCGAAATCCTTCCTAGACCTTCCCGAAACAAGACTCAACCTGAGAGCTCAAATTTAGAAAACTTACAAAAAGTCGTTCATAAATTGTCCAACCAAGTTATAGATTTGAAAAGGTCAGTTGAAGAAGCTTCTTCAAGCAAATGGCCTTACAAACCCCCTTTTAGGAATTTGTTTCCCACCAACCGACCTAATTCAATTACTGAAGGCCTAAATCTAGAAATCCTACAATTTGCTATTCAAACGATCCTAGAAGCACATGATAACTTGATTCCTCCTGAGATTCCTGAAGAGGTAGCTGAACAAGAGACAGTATTAGAAGATGAATCCTCTCTGAACATTTTCAGACATTTTTCGAATAGCATTTTTCAAGCTAATTTCGAAACAGTGCACCCTTACAATACTAGGAGCAAGACAACAAATAAGCCTTCTTCTGAAATCACTACGACTTTGCCTCCAAAATAGTCTAAATCAATTGAGACTAAACAGAATCCAGTAAACCCAAGTTTAGATTATGATTTAATTGAAGATCTAAAAAAGCTTAGGGCTAACATTTTTGTTTACAAATTATTAAAATTCCCTTTTCTTCTACAAAAAATGCTACAAAATATTGCAGAGAACAACAAAAATAGCAATATGAGCAGTAACAAAGGTGTTCAAAACATCCCCAAAATTCCTCAGAAGGCCTCCACCAAAACTACATCTGAGCCTCATGATAAAAGAGACCTTCCTGTAAATAACGTACCAAATGTAGATAAACCAGTTTCAGAGGTTGTGAGTAAAAAAAAACAAACTTCCACTGTTAATACTTGTAGATATGTCCTGTTGGAGCCGCCCCTGTTTTTTCGCCTTGAACAATTTTGAATATTCTGATACTTGAGATCTAGAGTTGTTTTTATTTTTTCCTTCCGAAGTCATAAAACTCTGAAAAAAATTTTGTTGCCTAAATAAATAATGCTTTGTTACTTACAAAGGGTACGTTTATTACAAGTAGTTTTGTCCTTAGGATTTTTCAAGTTTCGCGATCTCGCAAGTCGGGCACCTTATTTCTTGAATTCACAAGTCCCGAGTCGCGAGAATACGAACTCGGTTCTACTTTTCGCCTAAGGCAAGAATAGTATAATACCTTTAACCCGTGATTAGACATCGTCGGGATTTCACGCCTCGGCATTTCTCGACCCTAAATTTTTGTTTTCTCAACCCCGAGAGCCGAGAATGCGACAATTTTTAAAAAATAACCATAGTCAAGAACCAGGAGTAAAAAACTAACCATAGTTAAACTCGGTTCTCGGCATTTTCTCTCATAAAGTTGAAGTGTCCAAAACTCCGATTCGCGAAGTTGCGACATAATTATATCGAGCCTTGATTATCGCCGCATCGCAATATCGCGCCTTGGCGTATAAATCTCCTAAAATTTTTGCCTTCAAGCTCCCGAGTCACGATATAGCGATTAAGTTAATCATATCATTAAGGATCCGCCACATCAAGATTATTTTTAATTAATGCTAAGATCAGAACTCGCAGTCTCGCGAGTTATAAAATCAAGACGTTAATTTTTAAATTCACGAGATAACGAAAAACGAGGAAAGCTATAAGTCATTATAATTGGAAGCTTTTAAAATCAAATGGATTACRTCCCGCGCTTCAAGGTTGGCACACTCCACGAGGTGTTTATTCATTTTCTCTCCATAACCTGAGTGCCTGTCAAGCCGCCCAATATTCATGACATTAATGAGAAATTAGGGTAAATCCACGATAAAAATAGGATCGKATTTTTTCAATTAATCTGGTTTTATTCRCGATTTGACGGACYGATGACAAGGTACATGGTTTTCAAAATATATACGAGACTTTGTTTTATTTGTTAAAAAGAAAACATTTCTTATTAAGCGTATAGAGCAAGATTTCTCCGAGTGAACTAGCCTCTGTATGTATACGCAGGTTTATCACAGAAGAACCAAAACACCCACTTCAACTATGGCGCCAAGAAGAGGAGCCAAGGAAAATATCGAAGTCGCAGCACAGGGTTCAGACAACGTCTCAGACACTTCACCTCGGACGGGCAGCTCCGTATCTACCTGGTCTTCTATTACAGATATCCTGCAATCCGAGGCAGTAAACTGTTCAGACTCTCATGACTATAACTATGATATCGTGAAGGATGACCTGAACACTAGGTACAAGGCTATTGTTCAGTCGAGAATGCATCTCGTTGCGACCAGACCTCGATTTCTCCCGTACTTCGATATGATCCGATGGGCATTGGATCACATCGACTTGCCTTCCAGAACTATTGTAAATGATCGACGGGACATTATTGGGACTTTTAGGCCCGAACACATCCAGTCTATGTATAAGCTCCCAAACGACCTCTGAATGCACATTTGGCAAGGAATTCTTTGCAGAGTTCAAAAAGAAGGAGTGCGAAGAATTTGAAAAGACTATGCCAGGCTTGATAAAGGATTGGGTATCTCGCCCCTCCATATTCAGGGTGAACAACGAAGGTGTGTATTCAATTTCTTCGTTGGAACCAAATTATAGGTATGTGGCGATGATGACTTGCCGGCTCTTCGGGTCGGAGGACACAGCGCATTTTTACGTTCAGTGGGTACCCCTCATTTTTCGGGTGGCAGAAGGTTCCTCATTCAATTGGGAAAAAATTCTCTCTGATAATTTATTCAACAGAATCACCGAGTACCAAGAGCAGAAGGCATTCGAGAAGCCGTCTGGATTCTACATGTCCGCATATATCATGGATGCGATATGCGCCAGGACACCTTTTCCTTTAATGAATTGGGCTTGGAGCCCATCCGAAGATAAAGCTCTGCATGACTACCATGATAAATTGTGGGAGAATAATGCAAATGATTTCATTTATGAAATTTTTAACTGGGTGATAGTGCCCCTGCACGTCACCATTTTTGGCCTTTTTCCACCCCGCATCCCAGATGGTATGGCCGCAAATCTGAGCCAAATCGCAGACCGGTATGTGGAAGAGGAATTCTCTTATCTGAGAGTATTCGGAGCTGTTGTTCCTCCTATGGCGCTCCCACAATTTATCCCCGACAAACTGGCATGTCGCGAGATCGCTAGCCAAACAGTGATTGGCGGCGTGAGCAAAGAATTAAAAGAATCAGCAAAGAAGGTATGGCCGTCTTTTCCTATCCGGCTTAATTCTTATTCCTTGTTAGATTTTGGACATGCTAAGGCTGAGGCCGCAGCCTTAGAAGGCTTGGATTTGGCCTATATCGAATATAAAAGACATGATCCGCAGAGGGTCGTGAGTACTCATTTAGGAAATTGCGGTTTAAAGAAGTTCGAGCACGAAGACTCACCCTCGGATGATGTTTTTCGAGGGGAAAAATCCTATCCGGAAGTACAATCGCGAATTAAGTCCCTAGCGGCCGAAGACAGGGATTCTGTCTTAAAATTTCAGGCGAACAGGAAACGATGTCTCCCTGTGGTGCTGGGAGGCCTGGGACTTCCCAAAGATAAAGGGAAAGAAGTCGAGAGTTCTGAAGGGCAAACCTCTTACCCCGAAAAGCGTCGGGAAGGGGAGCAGAGCAAGAATCCCGGGCAGGAGAAAGACCCCAAAACAAAGAAAGAGCCCGAAAGGGAGAAGACTCCTGAGCAGGAGAAGGATCTAGAACAGGGAGGAAATCCCGAAACAAGAAAGAAAACTGTTGGTCCTCTCAAGAGACTTAATCTAGAGGAAGAAATAAAATATACAGGTCCGCCAGAGAGTCAGAATCCAGAGGCAGGAATGAAGACCCCCGACCCCCCAAAAAAGCAAATTCCACTCAGTACAACGAAGAAATCTGCGAAGAAAATCGGGCAACCCATCACCTCTATCACACCCTTGTAATCAGCACAAGCAGGCGCTAGCGAAGGGTGGATATTTGGTGAAGAATTGAGGCCTGTAAGGGCAGAAGAACTAGCTCCTAACGAATTCTTTTTTGAAAAAAAGAGGAAAGCCATGGTGAAAAGAGAATTTTATCAAGAGGGGGATTCTACTGCTAAAAGATTCAAAATAATGACCGATGGGATGAATAAAAAGAAAGATGAGTTTGCCACAGAAATTGCAGGAACGCTAGGAGCGTACGCCATGACAAATCAATTCTCGGTCAAAGGGTTAAAGTGGCAGCTCAAAACCAAAAATCGCTTGATCAGGACCTTAGAAGCCAGGGTGACTTCGACAGAAGAAAACACTAGGAGTCAAGTGAGCGGTGAAATAGAGTCGGCTCGATCAGGCGATAAGAAGGAAATCCAAGCACTCAAAACCAAGCTGGAACAAGACAATTCTATGATCCGGGATGGTCGGTTGCAATCAAGCCAGATGAGAGATACGATTACACAACTGCAAGCTCAATTGGAGGTCGCAGAAAGCAGAGCAATTGACATTGATATCGTCAAAATCCGAGCAACTGATATTCGGAGCAGGGTTTCCTCTGCTCAACAGAGCCTACTTGACAAGGTAGGGGAGATTCGAGAAAACTACTTGTTAATACATCGAATCTCTGAGAATCTGATTAACGAAGAAAGAAACGTAGAAGCTGCCCGGATTTCTTTTCAAGAGGCAGTTGTAGCGACTAACAACAGGTTTTCGGGGCCACCTGGGCTCACCATTGCCGAACAGACTAGAGGCAATATCTTGTTAAAGAATTGGGAACAGATTATCACTTCGAGCAAAGAGCAGGTTCAAAAGGTGACCAATTCGTTAGCAGAGGTCTGTAATGTCATGAATGGTGAGCAATTAGGCATGGAGATTGGAAGCGACGCCGAGGCACTGAAACAGGTAAATACAGATCGGATTTCTCTCAACATAAAGGAGGAAAATGAGAGGAATTCGACAGAAATTTCGGGGATGAACAGAGTAGACTCGGCTCAAATCGACAAGCATTTGATTCAGCCTAGTGCTCAACTCGGCGCTCTTAAACTCGCCAATAAACAAATAGATGATAAACTTCCACAGCTGGCCCGAGAGTGTTATTTTGCCGAAGCCAGCTGTCAAG
>JZKD02S1956735.1:515991-531380 GCA_000966675.3 Picea glauca
ATACATCACCAAAAGAAGAGATAAAGGCTGGACTTTTTGGGTATCAACTGTAATAGAGTTTTGGCATGAAGGAAGCTAATACAAGCTAAATTTGGAGATTCCTAATTCCGTCACGTGTCGCAAGTTTGTTCATTGTGTTTTATTTTTTCTTTTCATTTTGCTCTACATAGTTGATGTATGTCACTATAATTTAGTATCACCACTACTATAGTGAAAGAGGTTTTGTCTTTCTGTAATTGTCTCTCGTTTTTCCTCTGCACCAGCTTTAGCGGGTGTAAGACCAATTTACATTTACAGAATTGTGTATTTATTCGCATTATATCAATTATGTTTGTGTTAGTTTCTTCTTTTATGTACATGTGAGTTGTCCGTTCACTTGAATCTTGTGTTATCCACGGTTAAACGTTTTTCTCTTATTTTGTATCTTTTTTATAAAAACAACACAGTTACGGGAAAAGTCCTTCTATTTGTGCTTTTATTTCATTCTTCGTGCGAGAATTTATCTTCACTTAACTCAATCGAACAACATCGAAATCACTCGATAAATCCTTCCATACTGATGACGTTTTCTCAATGACTGTCCCTGTAGCTATTCAACCAAATATTCAACCTGGACTCTCTAATCAAAATCACATCGCTTTAAGTCTTTTCGATACGATACTCATAAATGCCAACACTAGGGAAGAACTTGAACGTTCATGGACAGCCATTGAGCGAGACATAACTGCTCAAGAGCAGTTGGAAGCTAGACGTCGGGAACGTAGACACCTTCATTAGTTTCCTATACAGAAGGTAAATCATCTTTGTATACACCTTTACTTACCTTCGGATGCCTTGACACTGTACTCAAATCCTTAGTACAGACTCAGGAACAACATGTCCCTTCATTTTTGTTGACTTTTGAAATTTTCAATAGGAATGTACACAACTGTATGGTAGATTTAGGTGCATCATCTAACGTAATGCCTTGGTCTATCTTTCAAAAGATTAATTCCAAAGTTCAACCATCCATCTTGATCGAACTAGTGTTAAAGTGATAGGCGAATTAAGAAATGTGCTTATAAGATTGTCATCTAATCCTAAAGTTCATCAAGTGATTGATATTATTGTTGTAGATATCCCAGAATTTTATGATTTGTTTTTATGTAGAGATTGATCAGAACAATTACATGGCTATTTTGCGACGGATTGGTCTCACTTGTGGCTGCCCGAGAATGGAAAGCCCAACAAAATCAAGGTAAATCGTGAACGTTATCTGAAGTTCACGGTGACTGATTTAAATGATCCCAATGAACCATTCACTCCTTCTGCAAATTTTCCGGAAATACAAGGTATGGATACCTTTTTCGGCAATTTTATGGCCGAAACTTCTACCATCACTAACCCGGAACAACAGTCTGAATTTTTCACATATACATAGCCAACAGCTTCCTCTCAGTGGTCACATGCAACCGACGAAAATCAAATATGGTCTTTGTACTTTGATGGTTCAAAATCTAAGGAAGGAGTTGGTGTAGGTTGCGTGCTCATCGATCCGACAGGTAACAAGACTCTGATTGCTTGCCAATTAGAATTCGAATGTACAAACAATACAGCCGAATATGAGGTACTCCTGCAAGGCCTCAAAAAAGCATTAGATCTGAACATTCAAAATTTGGTTGTCTTTGGTGATTCGAAAATCATGGTTAGACAGGTAAAAAATTATATCCACTATTTATCTCTGCACCTTAAAAGCTATCAAACTGAGGTATGGAATTTGATGAACACGTTTTCTGCATTTAACATAAATTCTATTCCTATATTGAATAATTCAGAAGTTGATTTTATAGCTAACGTCGCTTCAAAACTTTTTCCTGTAGAAGGCTTATCTCCGAATGCATTTTTAGTCGAACTGTTGTTCAGACCGTCCATCCCAGACAACATAACGAATTGGAGAGTCTTCGATGACGATCAACAGATCATAAGTTTTCTGCATATGGAAGAAACATTCCAGAGTGCGGTGATTGAAAAAGGTACCCATGACAAAAATCTTCGTGACTTTACGGTAATATCATATCCGAGATCCCCAGAATCTTCATCAGACATGGTAAACTCTATCCCAAAATCTGTAGTTAGATTAGAAAATTTTTATGATCTTCACGACAAGTTCAGAAAATCAGTGAACTGTAAAACAAATGGTTCCTCTTTGACGCATGAAAAAGTAAATTTGGGAACTAAAGACAATCCATAGTGCATTAATTTAGGGTTGGGGTGTTCTGAGCAAGAAAAAGTAGCATTTATTAAGTTGTTTAAGGAATTCAAAGATGTTTTTTCTTGGACGTACAACGACCTAAAAACCTTTGATCCTAACATCATACAACACGTTATTCCCATGAAACCCCAAACCCAACCTTTTCAACAAAAGTTAAGGAAAATGCACCCAAAACTTGAACCAATGGTCAAGAAGGAATTAAACAAACTCCTGAACGCTAAGATAATTTTCCCAATTAGGCACACACAATGGGTCTCTAATCTTGTCCCTGTCAGAAAGAAGAGTGGTGAAATCTGACTATGTGTCGATTTCCGAAATCTTAACCGAGCATCTGATAAAGACAACTACCCTATCCCTCCCATGGAATAGATCCTTCAACAGGTATCTGGTTCTGAAAGATTATCCTTGTTGGATGGTTTTTCATGGTACAACCAATTCCTTATGTCTCCTCCATACCAACTCAAAACCACCTTCTGCACTCCATGGGGCACCTACACTTATAGAAAGATGCCCTTTGGACTCATAAATGCCAGTTCCACTTTCCAGAGAGCGATGGACATTGCTTTCTGAGGCTTAATCAATCAAACTATAGTAGTTTACCTAGATGAAGTCACTATCTTCTAAAAAAATAAAGAAAATCATTTAGCTCATTTAAGATCCGTTCTACAGTGATGTCGTAAGTATGGCATTTCTTTGAATCCTAAAAAATCTATCTTCGTAGTAGAAAAAGGTAAACTCCTCGGATTCATTGTATCAAGCGAAGGGATGATTATCGACCCTGAAAGAACTCAAGTCATTTCGAAACTGCCCCCTCCCTTGTCAAAAAATCCCATGCAATCTTTCTTAGGTCAGATAAACTTTGTTAGGAGATTTGTCCCCAGCTTTTCAGAAATGGTGAGACCATTACAAAACTTAATAAAAAAGGATGTACAGTACCATTGGGGACCTTTAGAAAGACAGGCTTTTGATTCAATAAAAAAGGCCATAATAGACACTCCTTCTCTAATGAGCCCCTACTTTTCGCAAGACTTCACCCTCTACACGTTTGCCTCCGACTGCTCATATGCTGAGGTCCTAACTCAAAAGAACACTGAAAACAACGAAGTACCAATTGCCTTTATGAGCTCAACCTTCAAGGAGGCGGAAATTAATTACCCAGCAGTAGATCAGCAAGCCTATGTTGTTTTCAAAGCAGTAAATCACTTCTGATCTTATCTGTTGAAATCTAGAACGAAAATCATTGTCCCTTACCGGGCTATCAAAAATTTGTTAGTACAGAAAGAACTAGGTGAAAAAAGGGCAAACTGGGTCACATCCTTACAAGAATATGATATAGAAATCACCCCAACACAAATAGTAAGAGGCCAAGGTTTATGCAAATTGGTCGCTGATTCAGCTATAGGATAGAAAGAAGAAACTGAGATGTTAAATCCAGGACAACACTATCAAAATCAAATCTGTTGTGCGCAAAACCCTGTTAGTCCCTGGTACAATGACATAAAATTTTGTCTTATACACGAATCATCTCCCCGTCACCTTGATCCCACAAAAAGGAGAGCATTAAGATTAAAATCTTCTTCTTTTCAGTTGATTAATGGTATTTTGTTTCGTCAAAATTTTGATGGAGTACTAATGCGTTGTCTTGAGAAAGATGAAGCAGAAAAAGTCTTATTGGAATTGCATGCAGGAGAAGCTAGTGGGCATTTTGGTGGAGACACCACTGCCCATAAAGTATTAAGAGCAGGATATTACTGGCCTACCCTTTTTAAAGACACTCATGCTTTATGTCGCAAGTGTGTGATTTGTCAAAAAGCATCCGGACGGATACAGAAACTAGCTTTCCCTTTGCAACCAGTTTCAATAGAATCCCCTTTTCAGTAGTGGGGTCTGGATATTATAGGCCCAATCAATCCACCATCCTCGTAGCAGCATAAATATATCATAACAACCACAGATTACTTCACCAGGTGGTCTAAGGCTGCCTCATTAAAAGCTGTAAATACCAGTCAGGTAATATCCTTCTTGAATTCAAATATTATTACTCGTTTCGGTATCCCTGAATGCCTGGTATTTGATAATGCTTCTTATTTTTCGTCTCTTGAAATGAGTGATTTCGCTCTAGAAAAAGGAATTAAATTAAAGTACTCTTCCATCTATTACCCCCAAGGAAACAGTTTGGCAGAATCAACTAATAAAAATCTGATCAAAATTATCAAGAGAACGGTCTCTGAAAACCATAAAAATTGGCATAACACATTGTTAAACGCAATCTGGGCTGATAGAATATCTCCTAAAACTACTGTGGGCAACTCACCTTTCTTTCTCGTTTATGGGAGGGAGTCGATTCTTCCACCACATGTCCTTCTTCCATCTCTGCAGTTATCGTAGAAAGTATAGGAAGAAGACTGTCCCCCTTAGGAGAGTCGAATTAATGCTTTGTTAAAATTAGAAGAAGTGAGGGCTCAAGCAAAATAGAAATTGGATCAACATCAACTCATTGTTAAAAACTGGTTTGATTCCAATTCTACCTCTGACAAAAATTTTGAGGTAGGTGACCTTGTCCTAAAATGGGACAAACCTCATGAGGGAAAATGAGAGCATACTAAGTTTCAGAACTTGTGGTTGGGACTATTTTTAATTGCTGAGAAATTGGGTCCCAGTTCCTTCCGATTATAGAATTTAGAGGGGCAGCTAGACACCTTTCCGGTGAATGGTCAAGCTCTAAAAATGTACTTTTCCTGATGACGCTCCCATGTACACTGTGTAAATATTTTTTGTTTTCTTTGTTGTTTGTTTTTCTTTGCTGGCTTGTTTTGATTTTTCTTTTATACTTATCAATCTTTCTTTTTTAAACACACATGCCTGCATCATGGGCTAGCTTAGACGAAGAGAACAGAAAAATTTCCCCTCTAAAATGACTGTTGAAAGTTGTTTAAACATCAATTGTGGTATTTCTCTGAGTTTGCAGCCATGTTGAAGATAATTTGTTGTTTGAAAAATGTTTCTTGATTTCAATCTGTAACTGAAGATATTCACGATCATCCATAAAAATTCTTTTTACGTTGTCCCTGTTCCTTAAGAGAACAACTCAAAGATGTCTCCCTGCTCTTGAAAGTCAATTTTATTAACAAGCTATTTCCAGATCTTATTGAAGGACAGCTAAGAAATTTCTTCAAGGTCTGTGACTTACTAAGATGTGTCCGAAAACTAGAATTTTCAGCATCACCCCGCTCTATTAAATATCTTTAAAACTAAATAAATCCTTAGAGAGCTGTGGGAAGTGCTTGTAAACCCATCGGGATACTAAACAAGTCTTCTGGCAGTGGATAAATGCATGCATGATGCCAAGATAACTTCGTCGGGGTACTGAATAGGCACGCTGGCAGCGAAGCAATGTCAGGGAAAAGAAAATTCTCAGATATGGATTCTTTTTTACCTTAAACGTCCTTCGTTCTGATCTGGAACTTCTTGGCAGGATATAGATATCAAAGTGGGTTAATTGACATCCCTGTCGAGGCTATGGACTCCTGCTGGCAGCAGCAGCCCTGTCAACAGTATTGAAGATTTTAACTTTAACATCGTGGCTCTCTTTTGTTAAGATTGTCATCAGTTTCCGTCTCTTTAAAATAACAGTAGTCTGAAACTCGAATGCATTATAATTATTTACGATGTTCAGACAACTTTTCGATTGTTTTCGATTTGAAGTTTTTTCTGATTATCCTAATCTGAACTCGTTCATTTGGCAGAGATAACTGCTTTTCCCAGTGTGTCACCATTGTTGGCAGCAGTGATATAATTATTATTGTTTGTAAGCTGCCTACACAGGATCTCTAAATTTGCATTACTCGTCATGAGCATTCTCACTAAACGACACTTGTCACTTGTCACTTTTTACATATCTTCTTTTTGATTTTTTTTTCATGACTGTAAGCATGAAAACTCTCAGCTGGAAATGACATTTTGTTTCGATTTTTCATCAAAGGAGAACTTCTCATGTGGTTTATTATAGAATTGTCATATTTTTTCTATGAACATGATTTTCTTCCTTGCTTATAACCCCTTGGTTCTAAACATGCCTTGGTTGCATAAGTGAAAGACCTCCATTCATTAATATTCAATTGATATTGATAGAGTTTTGATTCTTGAAACTTTGACTTATTCAATTGTTATTCGATGCACTTAGCTTTGTGATTAATCTATGAATGCATGTACTATGGTTTTCAAAGTGCTTTGATCCTAATACGTACCCAATGCCAAGGTGGCATACGAAGTACAACATGTCATTACTCTTCTGTATGGTATCGAGCTTCATGATTTTGTTCCCACGCATGGTGATTAACGCCTATGCCTACTGTTTGAACTGTCATAGCATTGTTTTGTTGAGGCTCGGGGCTATGGCTCTGTGGCTTTCTATCAAACCCTACCTGTGAGTGTTGTGTTGATTCTCTTATGTTTTCCATGGCTCCAGTGGTAAGGATCGATTTGAATGGCATCCAAACCTTGCTATCATATGATAACGCCAGGGACGATTTATAAAGGAACGACTGGCATGTGTTCATTGAAAAATTTAAGGGTTTCAATCTTCGAGTTGCCCAAGAATTTTCCTTGACCTTCGATGGCTGCAGGGAAAAGATAGGTGACATGCAATTAGAAGTAACAGAAGAGTTTTTAATTCAAGCCACAGGTTTACCAGCTGTCAGAAAAAATTGGTTCAAGAATGTAAAAGTTGAAGAGGTCCCCTATACTTTGATGTTCACCTCACGAAAAATTACTAGTTGTGATCGAGGTATGCCAGTCTCATCCTTAAAACCTAGGTGGCATGATCTACTTGCTATTTTGAAACAATTCATTACATGTGAAGGATGATTTGGATTAGTTTTCCTGTATCATTTGCACTTTCTTATGAGTTTCATTAGCTTCCCGTTGAATATGCCCTACTTCCTGCTTAGAAGTCTATACAAGATGGGAAAACAATTTAAGAAGAAGAGGTCTGATTTGAGTTTATTCCATCATGGTTTAATTAAAATTATCCTTGTGCATCAGTTGCAATTACAAAACGATTGTTGGGACTCATTTATTTCATGAAATGGCTTTAGCAACAGTGAGTTGGGACAGGTTGATAAACCGGTCATTGTTGAAACCCTTGTGAACACTACAGCCTCTTCTCCACCACTCTTTCCCTGTAATCTTTCCCCTAATAATGAACCCTCTACCTACACTGATGTCACTCGAAAGGACAATCAACCGGGTTCGCATCCAAAGAATAGCACTAAAAAAGTTATGAAACCTACAGAGAAAAAGCACAAGGGCAGTGTCGATGTTAATTTTAAGAACAAAAGGGTTGGTCATTTGATCTCATGAAGTGTTCAAAATAAAATCAAACCCTGTGTAGACACAAACAACACGATTAATTTGAGAGAAGATTCAGACTCGGAAATCGAAATATTCCTGGATGAAGAGCACCCTATGTCATACGGGCTCTATCCTGATGCACCCTATGACTATGTAAACAACCCGCCTCCATGTCTAAAGGATAACCCAGATTTCTCGGGCATTCGACTCTGTGATAAACCTACCTTTTGCATGGATGATTCTCCAACCCTTAATGTTGTCAGTGCCAATGCACAGTCCGTACAGCCACAGTGTGATGAATGTCAATCCTGGATCGACAGGTATTATACGGATGTGCCTTTGCTACAGTCCCGGCTTAAATCTTTAAAAGACCAAGTCGATTTGTTGACAAACGAGAACAATGGACTCCAATCCATAACCCAAGCAAAGGAGAAACGCCTAAAAACTACAGGATCAGTCATTTTCAAGAATGTAGAGCCAGCAATAGAAATCGTAAACTCCAAGATTGCTTGATATGTTTTAATCCCATGATTTGAGGTATGATCTTTTTGAATTTCAGAATGAATTTGTCACTCTCAATTTAGGATATACGATTTGATTGAATAGATTATCTATCGTATAAAGATTAGTTTGTTTTGTTTATTGAATAAAATATCATTATAGTTTCTATTATAACTAGCTACAGAATCGTAAGATTCTGTAGAGAAAAATTCGAATTGCTTAATTTCAAAATTGAAAACACATCTAAAATCTTCCCATTTTAATTTGTTTTTAGGAACCCATGATTTCCAAAGAGATATGAGACACTATTGAGATCTCCCAGCCATATCATCTTTGTTTTTTTAGTAAATAGATTAGGCTGTTGGTATTTTTATTCAGTAAAATCAGGGTGGTTGCATCACCCATATTTTTGAAACAAATTTGATATTATCAACAGGAAACATTTTTGTTTCCTGGAACCTATATAAGCATGTTATTTTGTAAACATGGCATCATCTCTGCTTGGGGAAAGACTATGGATTTTTCATTTATAGACTTGAATGGAATATAATACTCGTCACAGCTTTAGCTTTTCCATATTGTAGTTTTATTCAAGTCATGTTTATTTCAATTTGTAGATAGATTATGATTGCTTTCACTATCATGGTTTACTACAATCTGGTATGATAAAAGTTTATATAGTATCCATGTTTCATGTTCCAGTTTTAACACACAGTAATCATTCGTTCAAATTTGAATTAAGAGATTTATCTTTATCTTTGATTGAACGTTTATACGCAAGTTCTCACAGCAAGATTTTTCTTAATGTGGATGCTTGTAAAATTATGAATTGATGTGATCATATCTCTAATATGTTCTATCATTCAAATTCCATCATTACTACTTCACATTTACTAGAAGCAATTGCAGGATCTGATGCAGGTTTACCTCGTCAAACAAGGTGACTGGATGCTACACATTTAATAGATATTGGATGCGATAACAGGTCAACCTATTATTTAATTTCATTAGTATAATAGGTATAGAGGTTCCCTGTAGTTAAAACACTTTTAATCATCTGTTATTTCTTTTGTTTAATTAGACAGTTTGATATTCGATTTCTTTTATATAAACATTATAAGAAAACAAATCAAAAAGATTAGATAATAGATTTACTGTTGTCTAAAAAATCAATTTACATTCAATTTTCACAGATTTAGATTAAAATTCGTATTTTGTACATATTATATATATATATATATATATATATTAGAACTAGAATTATTTGTATATATTGTGCATATGATAAGTGGAATTATTTCATAAATATTAATTAGTTAAACTGTAGATATATATTAGACGTACATATATTTTTCATCGAGTGTTATTTATTAAGTTATTGTATTTTTTTTAGTTATATTTTTCGCTTTCTTTAGGACTTAGATTGGCCAATGGAGCCGCTAAACCCATCGCAGTGGATTAATCCAAATGGCTTGGGTTAATTAGACAACCCCGGACCAGATTCACTCCTCCTGTTGACTAGCGGTCTATTTCGTCAGTCAACACAATGTGAATGGAATTCAGAATATTTATAGAATTTTGGGCCCACTTTGAGGGTTTCTTTGCCATCGTTTCACTCACAATAGTGCATATGCTTATGGCTGTGATGGTCATATTGTCTTTGTCATTGATGAAATTTAAGTATACCGTGAACTTAGCAAATTTAGTAGAAATAGAGTCCTAGATGACGTGTTTGGCCCCTTGCAACAGTCCTTTTCCTTTCAACCTTGTTTTCAACTTGTCTACTCTTTCCTATAAAGCTTGATTTTCTTTCTGAAAATGGGCCATGTTCTTATCCTTTATTCTTATTTCTTGTTGTAGCTTTTCTATGCCTCCCTTGAGGCTCTTGATTTCTTATGCTTTTAGGCTAACTTGGGACATAGCCTGAACCAATCCATCAATGATTTTCTTAGTTTCTGTAGTATAAGGTGCAACAACAGCCATGTCTGATGCTCTTGTCTGTCCTTGTGACCAATTCACCTTTTCCTTCTCTAGTTGGAACACTTTGGCTTTGTAATTCAATGCCTCTTGTCGAAATGTCTCTTTCTCTTTCTCTAGAGAAGCCAAATTTGTTGCTTGTGGATTCTCTGTGGCAGACATATTTATCCTTTTCTTCATGCTTTGAATCATCTTGTCTTTCTCTTCTAAAGAATATTTTACCCCATGAGGGCCTTCAGATTCTAATCTCTTGACTTGAGTCTGCCAAGCTCTGTTGGACACTTTCTCTTGTCTCAACTATCCCTCCAGCTTAAGTGTGTGAGTTGTCAATCTTGAAACCTTTAATCTTAGAACTAGGTAGTCTGAATATAGCATGTCACTGGTATTTCTGTTGAATTTCACCTTGTCTGGGGCACTAATGTTCTCATAATGCATCTTGACCTCAGACACTTTATCCTCATATGCAATTGTTATGTTGAGTGTCTTCTTCTCTATGTCTCTAACTGAGAACAGAGAAGACCTATGTTGAGAAATATTTTCTACCTCGGGTATAAACTCCCTTATTTCACTCATGGCCAAGCTCCCTTTCACAACATATTTCTTTTCTAAATCTTCTTTAGATTGGTAGACTGCTCCAGGTGCTTTATCAAAAATGTGTTTTTTGTTGCTGAAAGCTCTTGAGCTGCTTTCACTTTGGGGCATGATTCTTTTACCAGCTTCTTCCTTGTTGGTGCCACCTTCCACCATATCCATACTTACTTGACCCTTAATCTCTTCGTCCTCTAGATCTACTATATGTGGGGATTACTTGATCTTTATCTTCTTGGGAGAAGTATGTTGACTATTTGTGCCTAGGGCCTCAAAACTGCTTCTCTTTTTGTAGACAGTTACTTTGGGAACTTGGAATCTCAGCTTCTGAGGGGTATGTTTTGTCTGAGTCTATTTTAAGGTTGGTCTCACTTGTTGTGTTTGATCAGGATGCAATATGGCTTCCATATCATCACAAGTTTCCAAATTAGCCAATTTTTCAAAACCTTCAACATACTCATGTTCATAAGGGCCATGTTTGTTCATCAATATTCTTTTAGATGTGACCTGATGTAGATCATATCTTCTCCCTTGTAGCTGTGCAAATTGAAACTCCTTGAGCTTGGCCTGGATCTGAGGTAAGAAAGCTCTAGTATTCACAAAAATGGTCCTATGATGAAAGTAAATTTTAGGTTGGACACCTTGTGCATTTTTAGGAAATGTTATGTCTCTGAGATGATTCTTTTCTTGATGAACTCCAGGGAAAAGACTCTGGGTGTCAGAAAGATAGGGAGAAGACAAGGTGCCTCTTGACAACCATATACTCAAATTACTGTAGAATGCATGAACATCACCCAATCTCCTATTCTATTTTCAAAATTTGGTTGCAAATAACTTTTCATGTCCTCCAGGACTCTTGGCGAGATGGTGTTGAAGATCAAGCTGTAAAATTTGGACATGATCTTATTTATGAAAATGAGCATGGTGATTATTTTGAATTCAGTGGATATAGATGTTGCTTCAGGGAACTCTTTATTGTTTGTTTCTAGGAATATTTTCAGAAAATATGTGTAATACCTGAAGTGCCTTAGTGATTGGAAGTTCATTAGTTTCTTGTGTACATTAACAGTTATGAATTTATCAAAACTGATACTGACTAACTGACTGGATTCTGACTGAAAAAAGGTTAACATAAAACCTAACATGACCTCAACTACATATTTGTCATTATCTAGACCTAAAATCTTACTGAGTATGGAACAGGCCCACTGGATCTCAATAACCATGGAATTTACATTCATTGGTAGGGACAAACTCTCAGAATACTGCTCAGGTTTGAAAATTGTCTACAAAAATAGGTTTTTGACCTCGAGGGAACATTCCCTATAAATTGTAACTAGATTTTCCTACTTGAAGGTTTCAGACGCTGTGGAAGGGGACTCGAGTATGTCGAGGGTGTATCGAATGGAAGAGAAATCTATTTTACACCAGACTTCAGACCCTAACCTATCTAAAACAACTCTCTCTTCTTGTGAGTATTGTTCAATGCACCAGCCTACAAATTTTGGGAAAGGGAAAGCGACTTCAACGACGCAAGGGATGATGGAAACTTGGACTGCTTCGAGAAAGGGTATTTTTCTTTCTACATGATCTGACAAATTGAATTTGGACACAGAGACGGGTGAGATGGTTATTTCATTTTCAAACACATCCGAGTCTCTTTCAATTAGGGCTTCTTTGCTTGGTAGAGAATCTTCTCTGTTACGGACAAAACGACAGGATCCATAGTGATGATGAAAAATACCTATGGATGAGCGAAAAATGCGTGAATTTGGTGCACTGTTGAGCTTAGTTTCGACTGGAGCGGTCGTGCCACTTTTAACGTTCAAATTATTTGAAAAATCATAAATACAACGATCCCTCCCTTATATAAACTTCCCGACATTGGGGATGAGGGAAAGCGGTTTGGGGTAGACCGCTTTTCACCCCGATATGCATTTGGTGGCGCCACATGGCCTTGAGGCGAAACCATGGTATTTCTATCGGCCCGCTTTCAAAAAATTAAACCTCGCACTACTTCTTTGCCCGATATGGTTTTGATTTGTGGTTTGTCATGTCCCATCAACCTACACCTCCGCTATATTTATCCCTTTTTCACTAAGTGTGGCCCCTTCCTCCAACTTATCATGTATCTACACCGATTTATCCCCTCACTAAGTCCCGAGATTTGGATTCCATCAAAAATTTCTTATGGTGATAACAGGCTTAGCCCTTCTTGTTTGGCTTGAGAAGTATCCTTTACCAGATAGAACCCTACATGGAAACCGTAGGGTATGAAGGTATGTTTCTTGTCTTTGACCAATGTGGCATTATAACCCTGTAGGATGGTATGATAACAAATTTCTCCCATGACGAGTCGATCTGGGACATGAGCTGGTAGAAGATGTGGTGCTTCGATGGCCCCAAACACCCTGATGTAGGTTGCACGCTCATCTAAGTACCAATGGCCTACCTTGGCTATCATTTTATTGGCTGTCGTTGATAGCCTTGGGCATTCCTTCTTAAAAATAATAAAATAAATACAAGCAATGAATTCATCGCAGATGAGGGAGTAAGATTTATTGTACCTATTTTCCCATAGCACGTTGAAGTAGACGTGGACCGGAAGCTCTGCAACATGCCAGCTCAGATTCATGCCGGCGAAGACGTTCCTAGCACACATGACATTGAGCAGGTATGGGGCCATGTACAAAGTTGGTGCTTCTCCTTCCTTCGACGTATGAGCCTACTGCACACAGATGCTTAGTTGTTTGGAGATTATTTCTCCCCAGTTGAAACTTCACCCGGTGATTGCAACTATGTATGCCAAAGGAATCCATGCTTCTGAAAACTTGGAGTAATCATTTTCTCTATATAGCCGGTAGATGAGAGCCATAAAATAGATGTATGTCTCCCTTAGTTTGATTGTCTCGTACCATCCATTACGTCGATTGGTGAATTTATTGTCTTCCCTCCACCATGAGGCCATCAACCGACTGGTGTCATGGAATTCATAGAACTTCACCACGAAGTTCGTGTTGAGCCACTCCTTCGGGTCCATGAGCTTGTAGTATTTCTGGACATATGTCAGGAGCAAAACTTTGACGCACCCACCATTCTCATCGTTAATCAAACATTTATGCTCGTCCGTGTGGTCAATGATCCACTTCAGGATCTCTATGCAGGAGAAAACGGGGGTTTTTCTCGCCACCATGTGTAAATACAACCATCAAATGTTGGGGAACACTTGGTCATTGAACGCCCTTACATCTAGGTCATTGTGTGGGATATACTATGGTTATTCTTCTATGCTAATCTTGTTGAAGAGATCCCCCCACTGTGGGAGCACTACCTTCGATCTAGTGCTTGCCTCTGTATTGCCAAAGGTCAGAAGCTGGATGAAAACTTTCTTTGTTGTTGTCTTGACAACATGCTCTAGCCTAGGGGCGTACTCCAATTGCCTTGTGGTCCCTAGAGAAGAACCTTCTCCTATCTTTGGTTCTTTTATCTTTGTTTCTCTCAGCGAGTGTCTGGTGGTTGGATTTCTTGGTGGCATTGTTCCTACAACTTGATTAGATTTTAGAGACTGTGTAAAAAACTAGACGAACACATATAAATTATAACCAGAGAATTCACAGACTTGGATACATACCTTTGAAGTTTCTTCAACTTGGTTTTTGATAATCATGAGGGTCGGTACCATCTTTGAGTTTCTCATTTTTCTCCTTCAGACACTCTGGAATTCTCTTACGCACAAGAATTTGTTCACAATGATTCAATATATTTAAACATGGAATATCTTATCGTGTTGCATCAGCCATTCAATTCGGGTTATGAGTGAAATTTCAATAAATCTGCCACTGAATATTTAGACGAGTTAGAACTTAAATTCATCGTGGGTTGACAGTGGAGGTGCAGGTGGTGATGTGGTCTATTAGCGATTTCAAAAATGTCGTTTTAATTAGCACACAAGGTATCAACTAATGCAAAATTGGGTATTAATTGTCTCCTTAAATGCCCAAAATCAGATCATATCTAACGCTAAAAACATCCCATCGTTCTACTCATTCAGTGGGTGGATCGAGGGTTGGGATTTTGCTATGAACATTTTCGTTGATATCCTCCTACAAAAGCTCTGACACCAATCGATCTTATCGTATAGTGTTGATGCGAAAAAGATGACTCAGAGGTGTGACTAGGACCTATGGAACCAAGAATGACTCGGTATAGAACTAGACCATATGAACCTCTTACCTGGTAAAGACACGTGGCGTTCGATACCTATGACTTAATTCGCTCGTATTAATCGGAGTCAGGTCTTTCCTTAAGATATTTGTTCTAAAACCAAATCCTAGCTTGTCGATGTCGAAAGGTGTCAGGGATCGACGATCGACGATAAACCTACCCAAGTGCTCTCGGATCAACTCCCTCGAAAAAGTCCTGATGCCAAAAGCACATCGGGGATCGAAGATCGGGGATAACTTTATCATGGTCAAAATGTTTGTTGTGATCCTTCTAGATTTTCCCCGATCTTGATAAAGCACATTGGGCATCGGCTATTGACAATTTCTTTTCCTTCTTTGTTAACGTCTGTCCTCCTCGGATTTTACCGATGCCAAAGGGGACCGGATATCTCTCGAGCCTTTATGTGAAAAAATTATGCAAACCAAAATTGCCTTCTGCCTTCTGTCGATGAAGATTGGTGCTCGACGAATTTTTTTTCCGAGTGGTTCCTTTACTT
>JZKD02S1956735.1:542997-555379 GCA_000966675.3 Picea glauca
GCTTATTGATATTTGGATTGCAATAGCATTGGTTACATAAGGTAGATTATATGTAGAATCGACATAACATATCAGAATTGAAACTAATTTTTAAGGGTGAATACATGATGTTTACCTGAAATGTGAATTTAAGTGAGAAATAAACTAGAGATTATGTAGTCCTCGTTTATATATTTCCCCTAAAATACAATTCCACCACCCTCATGACTTCCACCTCTTACAACTACTTGCATCCTGCAGGTAAATCAATATGTAGAAAAATTGTAACAGACAGAGGCTTATTGTATGATTGTATCCAGTAAAAATGGAGTTTGTCCTCTATTGCATCGCCCTAACAGTGAACACCGCTCTTTCAGGGCCTAACCTTGTCCTATCATTGTGTGTATGAGAGTGCCAATTCAATATAAGCATCTTATCTATTTTCTCTGCACGTTCTCCATGAAAAATCCATGAAATATGGTATTCATGGAAATTTCCAGAGAGGTTTGACTCTAGAGACGAGTTACCCTACTACTGTTGTAGTCGTTCCATGCTCGATTGATAAAAGAAAAAACCCTTAAATTTGTGATCCACTTGAAGACGTGTACAACTCCACACTTAATTGCATTAAGGCTAATGTAGTATTGCAATTAATTGCATTCAGAACACTGTAATATTTGGATAGGAACATTTTCATGAAAAGGCTTAGTGCAATTCCTTGTAGACTAACAACCGTGCTTTCTCTTTAAAATATTCCTTATGCCATGTGAAGGAGCATGTGTCAAGTCTAACAAGATCGAAAAGGATCCTATATGGAGTGACCGTAAGACAAAAAATTTGACTGTAAATGACAGGAAAAATTCCCTATGACAGGTAATTTGTCTGTCTAATTCCAACCCTGCTCCCGAGTTCCTTACTCTGGCAGGTAGCTTTTCGACGTTTTGGCGACTCCCCATTTTAGGCCTTTCTATGTTCTTTGTACGACGTACCTTGGCAGCAATGCCCACACAGGTGAAAGAATACCCACCCAACTATAGAGTCTTAAAGACTCTACAGGCCAGATGACCATGCATATGCCCCATCCCACTACAGAAGACTGATTCTTGCATGTGTGCATAGCAATTTTTGGCAGTCGAACTATGGATGGTATGCATCATGCCAATTTCGCATGTCCACCATCCTGTCGAAACCCATGGATCCATGAGCTCATCCTGATGGATGGATGCTCATTAACCCATACAAAATTTTTGATGGATGCCATCTCAACTGAGTTTAAATTTTGAATTCTCAGAAGGCGCCATAATTTTAATTTGGATTTTCCCACCCGCTCTGTGTGATTTCGATTTGAATGGACTTGGAAGAAAAGAGATGGAAAACCAACTGCATGGTAAAGAGGAGGAGTCGTGAGGTGCCATGGTAGAAGTTGCTTATATTCTTTGTCTCCATGCCTGATTCAGGTTGCCGCTACAGAACAGGTTGTTGCATTGCATCTACAAGTGCATGGAACTCACCGAGCGAGCCTTCTAGGACCACCTTACTCCCAATTAGATGTTCCAGTTCACGTTGTCTTGGAAGTCAGCTCATAAATGAATGTACGACAAACTAAGAAAATGCAACATTTCACCACAGAGAGGAGGCAAGACGTGAAGTTCAACGCTCGGGTGGGTTATGTTCGTCTTGCCTTCCAGAACTGAAGGAAATGTGGTGGATCCCAACATACCAACTTATTGACAAATCTCTTCATTGAAGATCCATTGCCTACAGGGGCAAAGTCCATTGATGTCTAAGTGGAAGTAGTAACCCACCCACCCTGTTTAATAGTAGCTAAGGTAGCAAAGGCAGGAGTCAGTTGATTATGCACTATACTTTATTTTGTTCAGGACGTGTTTAGGAAAGAAATAATGTAGGCATGCCAAAATAGGAGTGAAATGTGAATTGATAAGTCATCTTTAAGAAAGCGTCAATGTTAGAATTTTCCTCTCACAATCAAATTTTTGAATAGTTACATCCAATCTATTACCAGCATTACCACTATTTTCTTTTCGTTTGTTTACATTTAAATTACAGTAAAGTCTCTCTTATGAATAATTACATCTAACTTATTGCTAACATTTTTATTATTTTATTTTTTATGAAAAGATTTTAAAGTACAATAAACTCGATTGGTATGTTAGTAAACTGGATTGGTATGTTAGTTGTAAGTTATTTGATTAAATTTTACAATGGAAAATATGGAAAAATCTCTCATTTTTATAATAAAATTTTGTAATTTGGAAAATCCTGTAAAAATCATTTTTTTTAAACAATTTTATCTTATCTAGCAGATTTGGAAAATTGTTAAGATTTGGTAGAAAACCAATGTAATAATAAATATGTAGAGTGCCATATTTTCTGAATCCGCAAGGACTTCCGCAAGCGAACTACTTGATCATGTAAAACATTAATGGAGTCTTAAATACTCTTAACCCAGCAGTTCAGTTTTTTTTTCCAAGAAAAAATTACTCGATATTATAAAAGGATTATAATGTCATTTACATATCTAGCTCTGACGAGCTTGGTTACCAGAAATTTCGGTACAACAATATTGCCAGGCTTCTCCATCAATACAGAAGACGGGAAGATCACATAAAATTCAAAACAGACAACTCCATCAAAGCAGAGGAAAGGATAATACACAAGTGATAATCAAAATCGAACCGATGCTATCCAATCGACAGTGATGTGATGACAATGAAACCAAGCCAACTCTGATCGTTTGTCTATCTGGAAATGTATAACTGAACCAGAATGCGCGCTCACTAGGAGGAGACTCCAAATAGATGAAAGAGGAAATGAACAGTCACGCTGTCGCCCCACAGTCAGTGGCAAAGGACCGACCAGCAGGGGAAAAAAAGGCAGAAGACCACCGATGGAAAATACCATATGCAGTGGAAATTCAAAGACGATACCGAGCAATCTTCCACCTCAATTGAACAGATTTAAGCAGGTGATGGGACTTTCAATGCCGTCTTCACAATGATATATCGAAAGTCTCCCCACCTCCCCAGAGAGAGCTCTTTTAGATAGAGCATCAGCCAACTTGTTATGTGATCTCGAAAAATGCTGAAACTTGATGTCCATGAAGAGCTTTGTGAGAGACAGTGTTTTATCTTTCCAACCTTCTATCTGGACCGAGTGGAGTTGGCACTTTTGGTTGATCCAGTCGATAAAAACACGCGAGTCTCCAAGTACAAGTAAGTGATCAAGGGACCAAAGAGAGGCAAGTGCGAGGGTAGTTCAAAGTCCTAATAACTCTGCTTTAGTATTCGAGCCCTCCCCACAGTTTATGTACCAGAAAGTAGTTCTCTTTGAATGATACTTGAAGAAACCACCAGCCCCGCAGCAATGACCAATGGATGTCGCTGCTCCATCAAAACACGCCATAGTGTATCCGTCTATCAAAGAGATCTCGCAGAGTTTGGGAGTATAAAACTTGTACGAGGGGGGAAGCCAGTGGAAGGAGGCCCAAACTCTATGAATTACCGCCTGGATGGACGGAGGACGCTCTTCAAAGATGGCTTTGTTCCTCTCTGTCCATAACTGCCAGCAAATATGAACAGCCAAAGTTGGGGGGGCTGAATTATGTGAAGTCCAGTCAGAAAAGCAAGCAGAGACAGTGTGACCTTTCCAGTCCACCGGGATGGAGCAAGATTTGATTATAAGATGCCAAACCTCCTGCGCAAATTTACACTGGACCAAAAGATAGTGCACATCGTCTGCAGCAAGTTTGCAAAGAGGGCAAATTCCAGGGCCCTCCCAACCTCTATGTCTGAGAGCCTCCCAGGAAAGGATTTTTCCTCTAGCCGCTAACCAGATGAAAAGCTTAAGCTTTAGTGGGACCTGCCATTTCCAGTTATGGCGAATCCATGAGTGGTCAACCTCCAGACTCATCTAATGTATGTAGGCGTCATATAGATTTTTAACCGAAATGGAGCCTGTAGCATCTCCCCCAGCCCAAAGCAAAAGATCGGGAGTGTTGGAGAGAGTGATCCCAGCTCCTTTGAGGGCAGTAGTGTAGCGACTCCATTCTGTAGCAAGGGACCCTTCAAGGGACAAGGAACTACTGTCCAACCAGCCATCCAGGAGGGAGAAAGCGTCGGACTGTAACTTAATTTGTGACAGGTAGGTGTAGTTCAGTGCCTTCAGCCGTTCACTTAGCAAAGGGGAGAAAATCGATTGTTCTCCCAATCCCAGGATCATATCCCGGCCTATACGGATATCAATTCCAGAGCCCGGCTTCCACCTTAACCAGTGTAAAACAACCTGAGAAGACGCCACCATACCTTTCCAGAGAGGTGAGGCCCAACGCTGAAGGAGAAATGGCTTTCTGATCCAATCATGGAGGGACAGAGGGTCCAAATACTTAGCTTTGATAAGTTGACTCCAGATGTTATTGTGTGTGAGTGCTCTCCAGAAGGAGCTGGCCAGAAGAGCTGAATTGAGTGCTCTCCAGAACTACTATCCAACCAACCCAGCAGTTTAGTTGGTCGTTAGGAAACATAGAGACCATGTGCATTGTAGTGAATTGATCTATATATATATATAATTTAATATTTTTTTTTCATTAATTTTTTTTTAAATAAAGTTTTTAAAATAAATTATGATATATTAGATTGTAAAAAAATTAATAAATTTAATTTTTTAATTTTATATTTTTTTAAGTAAAGTTTTCAAAAGTGATAAAATTATGATATATGAGCTTGTAAAAATATTAATAAATTTAATTTTTTAATTAATATATTTCTTTTTAAGTAAATTTTTTTAAAGGTAATAAAATTTTAATATATGAGTTTGTAAAAAAATTAATAAATTTAATTTTTAATTAATATTTTTCTTTTTTACGTAAAGTTTTTAAAGGTAATATGGGTTAAAGTTATTTATGTTTTAGAAAATGAAAAAGTTTTTGTGAAGAATCTAATTGTTTTTATCATTATTTTATTTAGTAAAAGTAAAATTCATTTATGAGAATGTGAAAGGTTTTTTAATTTTATTTAAAAATAGATAAATTCAATTTTTTATTTTTTATTTATTTTTTTAATTTTTGGGCTTCTTTGTAATTGATTTTTTATTTTGCATTTTTTTAAATGTTTAAATTTTTAAAAATAAAATTTTATGTTTGAAATTTTAATAGAAGTTTTATTGTTGTTTTTAGATTTATGTGGTGAGTATTTTCAAAGTTGTTTGTCGGATAATCTACAATTGGTCTCATTTCTATTTTTTCATAATTTTTTTATAAAATTTTGAAAAATAAAAAATTCTACTTATTAATTTAATTTGTTGTTTACAATTTCCTTCAAATTAAAACTATGGATAGTGAGGATGAGTTTGTTTGATATTTGAAAGTATAGTAACCACATCATGAAACTATCAACACACATTTCAAACACATCCTAACTCCTTACTACGAATCTTACATGTAGAATATAATGTATAAGTCTCAGTTAGTGTGCAAGTGTTTAATACTTTAATAGTGGAATTTTCTTTAAAAAAATTGTATAATTGTAGAGAACCCATTGTTTTTCTTTTAAGTTAAAAAATGAGGAATCTTCTATTATATCACAATATAGTACAAAAAAAGATTAAACTTGGGGGTCTTCCAAAAGAGGAAACCATACCCCGAAACCATGTCCAAAACAACCAAGATCTTCAAAATTGCATGTTTTTGTCATAAGTTCCATATTTGTGCCCATAAATAGAGCCTAAGTATAAGATCCTAGGAGTCACTAGCATTCTAACCAGAGGAAAAACATAACATACCAAAACAAAACAAACTTTCAAAACCTATTGGGGAACTGGCGCTAGCTTAATCCCCCTCCTGAAGGTCCCGATATGTCTCACTGCTTCATGCTTAGCTTGGAAAACGACCTCTTCCCAGAACTGGTCGTCCTCTACCCAAAGTTGTTCATCCTCATCATTGACCATAATAGGACACTGGAGAGATCTTGGAGGGGACTAGGCTGCATGCCCTTTCCCTTGTTGATCAGAATGTTGGTTTGGTTAATTAATCTTGAACTTGATACCGTGTTGAGCCCTATAGAAAAGCTCAAATTTTCCCTCCATAATGTGAATAGCTTGGAGGAGCTTGACATACTCTCGTCTGGTTTCACTGACAGCTTGTGCCACCAATTCCTTGACCATCCAATATGCTACAACCATCCTTAAGTAACAAGTATCTCTAGTTTGAGGGTTCACGGGGTCTGCCACCCACTTAGCCACATATTTTATTATCTCGTCTTCCCTAGTATTCCTTCAATGGGAGAGAACTCAGTCCTCAATGCCTTTTGTCGATCGAATTTATTTCATTGAGCAATGGACCAAAAAGTGTTCCTTGACAACACGAGCTTCCTTCTCTACTCTGGAGATGTGACCTTCACCCCTTTAATTGGAAGCTTCCTTGTCATGGAGACCCACGTGGCACCTCTTGTTCTTCTTGTTACAATGATGGGCCATTCTCCTCCCCAAAGTAATCCTACTTTTCAGACTTAGAATCAATTGAAATGTGATCAGAATGAAATTAAGATAGAAGCACAGTACAAGGCACCTGTGCAACCCTCCTTCATATTTATTATTGAAAACTTAAGCATTAAAGTTACTGGGATGGTACTCTGAGTTAGAGAACTTTTTCCTGAGGTACATCTTGCGAGTATCCATAATGGGTAGGAAAGTGATTGGACTCCTTACCAACATTCTGGTGTCGTCAAAATCGATCACAACGTGTGGCTAATCCATCGATTGATTAATGGCTTGGCCTTTTATATTGGTTCTATGGGATTCGTTGTCAGCAACATGCTACATCATAATTGTATTGGTACTAGGAGGGAAAATCCCTAAACTACCTCTATATGTTTCCATCATTTTCGACAGGAGGCAAGTCCTCATTCTCATGAATGGGCACACTTTTCCAATTGTCCTCTAGATCCATATCAAGATACGAACCACCTCTATGAATGAACACCCTTCCCTTTTTTGTACTTCTGATCCATGTTCTAGGCCACATGTCATCCTTTCCTTTTTCATGATGTGGACCTTCCTCTTAGGTGGGTCGCCTTGCCAACTCGGACTTGACCCTCCATGTGTTTAGGTCGACTTGGCAACATTGGTGGACCTGTTCTTCCGTCCCTTTTGGATATGGGTCCCTTGGTATCCAAATATGATGCATCTCATGCAACATGACACCAAGGTTGTCCATGCAATTGGCCACACAATTTGTCTTTCTTCAAACCTATTTTGGGATGATGGCCACTAGGGAGGTGACCATGCACCCAATCTCAGAAGGACTATGGCTCAACCTCTAATTATGAGATACCTTACTGACCTTCACCCCATTCAGGACTTTTTGGAGAGCTTTGATAATGATCTGGGAGTCACCTTCTATCAACAGGGACGAGAATCCATGATCCTTGGCTATCACTATTCCTCGAAGGAGCCCTACCAATTACATTATATTATTCATTGATATCCCTATCTTGGAAGCATAGACAAGGATCACTTCTCTGTTGTGATCCCTAAAGACTCCCCCTGCTCCTGTCGAAATTTAGTTTTATAAAACCTTCCTGGGGAGGGATCTAGTGGTCACGAATTTGAGATTTCCCCACCTTCAAAGCCAATGAATTCTAGTTAATCCAAGACTCCAGATGTCGGTTTTTTTAAGATGGTTGCCTCAGAAGCTTCCAGTTGGAGATATTGGGCCAACCAAGGGGCTATACCAATGGATTATTTCACACTGATGTTGATGATATCCCACAATTGATTCCTAGTAAGGGATTTGCCTTTGAAAATTATTCAGTTCCTTTATTTCCAATCGTTCCACATGAGAAATTCTGGAAATGTCTTCTAAAATATATTAATGATGGGGTTGTTGAATGTATTGGCACTCCATAATTCTATAGTTTATATCACACTTTTCTTTCTCAAGTATGTTCTTCGAAAATTAGCTGCACCTTGAACCCAGATTTGAATTGTAAAATTGCAATTGCCCATAAGGTGGTCAAGAGTTTCTTCTGTTTCAAGGAACATGACACATCTTGAAGGTCCTACAAATCCTCTACAGAGGAGACAATCCCACTTTGTAAGGCACATACGAATGTGCTTCAATCTCTGTTGGAATTGGAAGATTTTTTTCCATGTGTTAAAATTCTTCTTAAGCAGTTAAGTGTGTGTAATA
The DNA here is from genome assembly GCA_000966675.3 of Picea glauca. Taxonomy (NCBI): domain Eukaryota; kingdom Viridiplantae; phylum Streptophyta; class Pinopsida; order Pinales; family Pinaceae; genus Picea; species Picea glauca. The sequence goes on from JZKD02S1956735.1 coordinate 551,180, forward strand.
TTTAACTTTTAGTCTATTAAACCTACAGAAGAAACTAGTGTTCTTGTCAGGTCGTGCCCTTTTGATCACTCTCTCTCCTTTCCAGGTCATGTCCTTTTGATCAATTATGTTCTCTCAACCCTCCCTTTGTACCTCTTCTTGGTTTTAGCTACCCCTATGAAGTTAATAAAAAAAATCGAACCCTTCAACGCAAATTCTCCAGCTTCAGGATCTCCTCCTGATCCAATTTTATGAGAAGAATGAAATGACTACAGATTATTAATAGATGTTTAACACGGAATAAAATATATACACTAAAACTAGTTTTCTATTCAACAAGGAAATAAGATGAAACTGTAAAATGTAGCGGAAAACAAGCTTGCTGGAATATTGTCGGCTTATCTCTGAGAAGAGATGTGACGACTACACTCATTTGCAAGAAGATGATTACAATGAGGCTCTGAAAGATTTTTTACAATAAACAGGATTGTCAAAAACCCTAGACATCCAAAAACCTAGCCCTAGGAGATGAAGTGGCAAAAGTCATGTGGGCCCCATTTGGGTAAGTAAGTACATCAACTTCCCGGGGCCGTAACTTTTGCATACGATCTCCGTTTTAGGCGTACAATAGCTTGTTGGAAAGATATATCCGAGGAATACAACTGTTGTTGAAAATTTCATGATGAAAATTATTGATCGGAAGATACCCAAAAAAACATTGTTTAGGGCCTCAAAATGACTCCAGAAGTTTAGGACCCGAAAAACTGCTAAAAATAGTAAATTACCAAAATTCCCAGAAAGTTGTTTTCAGCCAACTGGAAAAGGTGGGTGGCCACCGATATCCACCTAGATCAACTCCCTTGCGTGATCGGTGAAATCCATATTAGTATTGAACCTCTTCATCATTCTACGTAGCGCTCTTCCTTTGTGATGGCCCATTTGAGGAAGCTTTGCACTTCCGTTAGGGTTAGTTAGGTAAGATAATGATTAATCGAGAATTGGTTATGTGGAAAGGGTGCATTAGGGTTAATTAGGTAAGATAATGACTCTCGGTGAAATTAAACAAAACTTGGTGCCATTCAACGTGGATTTTCTTTTATTTTGTTCGTTATGGTCTGTTCTCTTTATTATATAAAGAATATTTATAAATTATAAATCACCTCATGGTACGATTCATGCAATATAATTAAACTGATTGGAAATACAAGACTCATTGCAAAGATGGAATTACAAGACTCACTCATAGCAATTGTCGAAATATTTTAAACATAATTCTCATAAATGAAATAGTGCACTAGTGAACGGGAACGAGAATAGCTATGGGGTTCGTCTTAGCTTTTAGAATTGGCCAAATATTTTTGGATCAGAAAAACTATTTGTTTGTGAACAGTTTTTTACATTTTTTATTGTTAAATAAGAGGGTGATTTTAAAATTTACAAGTTATTAATGACATTCACTTAATTTTTGAAATCGTTAATTTGACAAAGCAAATCAATATATATATATATATATATATATAATATAATATTATAACAATATATATTATAATAATAACAATATATAATATAATATAATAACAATTTCCTAAATTTGAATGTTGATTTTTGTGTAAAGAATACATAACACAAGTACATGTTAGAAATTATATGGGAGATGGAGGTTGCAACTTGCAAGTTGCATGCATAGCACATTGCATAAGTTACAAATATTATACCAAAGACTGTGCAGGTGCTCACCTGGACGATCATTGAAATTAGATTGTATCACATCCTACTGGTTGAAAAGTGAGTTGAGAGGGAAGAAAATATCAAGGATTCAGAACCTGCATGCAACTATCCAGAGAGAGAAGGCTCATTAATAGAAATTGCAACTATCCAGAGAGGTAAGGCTAATTAATGGAAATTGTCTTTATTTGGTTGAAGCTAGAAAACACATTCTTGCACACTTATTTTCTCATTATATCTGATTTTTAAAAATCCACGTTTAAATACCTTTCCACCTATGTTTTTAATGTATTCTTGAATCTTGATAATAAGAATAAACATGGGTGCCATCCTTGTTCAAGGTAATCTGTGGAAAAAATAAAAATAAAACAAATAAAACTTCACCGGAAGGACAATTTTAAGAAGAAACCTGTCATGGTTAGAAGTTCCCGTCAAATTTATACCCTATTCGGCGGGACTCTCAAAATTCTATTAGATAAATAAAAAAAATTATTATGTTGCTAAGTAAAATCCAATTCCCCAGTCACCCAAAACCCTCATAACAAACTTGGACATATTGATATATGTGGACTCTAATTTATTTATAAATGTGTAATAAGAATAAAAATTTGTAATATTTGCAAGCACCTTACTTACAAATGTGGACATATTGATATATGTGGACTCTCATTTATTTATGAACGTGTAAGAAGAATAATTATAAGCTCCATTAAAAACCTATTGTAATGGTTAAATACGAACCCTTAAATTGGGCAAGATTGTACAATTCAAAATATTGGTGAATATAAAACATAGATGTGATTAGCAATAAATATTAAGGAGAGATGTTAATGCACTCCATCGTAAGTGTCAGGTTAGTACGGAAATATATGCTAAACAATGAAACTTAATATAAGTAAATGCATAGGTAACTTATATATTCGTTCATGCCAGGTTAGTAGGGAAATATATTCTGAATAGTGAAACATATAAGTAAATGCATAGGTAACTTATATTCTTTTGTCAGAAGATTATACACATAATAAATCATAATAGCGTTATTTCTTATTAAAATTGGACAATGATAAGAATAAAGGGAAAAGAAGCAAAACCATTTAGTTTAAAACTTTCCAAAAAATAAGCAAAACAATAAAGTTATCAATGTGGAGTAAAACAAAGTAGATAAGTGAAATGTTCAATGGGGAGATTAGCATATGCTAGAAGTAATGTAAAGTGTTTGCAAGTAAAACGATTTAGGATAAAACTTTGTAAGAATAAGAAAAAAGGTAAAGTGTTCAACATGGATTAAAACATAGTAAGTTAGCATATGCGAGAAATAATGTAAAGAGGTGAATTGTTCAAACTTAGTAAGTTAGCATATGTATGAAGAAATGCAAATAGTTGAATTGTTCAATGGGTAGGTTAGGATGTGATGGAAACAATGTAAACTCTTTGGAGGTTAGCATGGGCAACAATAATCCAAACTTTTAAGCAGGTCACCAATGTAACTGATCCACCCGCTCTATCCTAACCCTTCCCTATATTAATCTTGCAATGTTGGATTTCATCACCAACTAATGGTTTCCTTTAAAAAAAACGTCGTTTAGGGCCTCAAAACAACTCTCAAAGTTGAGGACCTAAAAAACTGCTAAAAATAGTAAATTACCAAAATTGCCATAAAGTTGTTTTGAGCCAGCTGGAAAAGGTGGGTGGCCATCGATATCCACCTGGATTACCTCTCTTGCGCAATCAGCGAAATAGATATTAGTATTGAACCTCTTCATCATTCTACGTAGCGCTCTTCCTTTGTGATGGCCCATTTGAGAAAGCTTTGCACTTTCGTGATGACGTGGACCCAATGAAACTCTTCCAGGGACATATGCTTCTTTTTTTGCATCCTTCAACAAGTTGGGAACTCTAAATATGCACACAATGGATGATGGTCTGAGGCGAACATGAGGATCCTCTTTAATATAATCAGTCTAGTCCGTTTTGTTGATTCATATTCGCGCTTCTCTACCATTTGGTAATTGTATCAGTTGTCTCTGATGCGACATATATCTATCATCATTCTTAGAATGAGGCTCGACATTTGGCTTTGCATCGTGTAACAACTTTCGTTCATCATCATTGGCGACATGAATCTCGACTGCAAAGTCCGCAGAAGTCGGCCTTTCAAAGTCTGCAGATGTCGGCCTTGCATGGCGAGACATTTTGAAGATAAAAAATATCTTTGTTTTGACTAGCAAAAAGAAGGGAATCAATATTGCTAAAATAAGAACTAATTTTGCATAGTGAAATTGAGGGTTGGGAAATCCCCAAAACACCATAGAAAGAAATATTTTGTCACCTTTGTGACACCAAGAGGGTTGAAGATGAAAAGTACTTTATTCTAGAATGCCCTACTTATACTCAAATTAGATCCCAATTTCAAAATATTTGTCACAATACCCTTCATAACCTTCTAAGTCATAAAAACTTTAGTAATCTTAGAAGGATTCTATTAATGCTTTTCAA
>JZKD02S1956747.1:0-22884 GCA_000966675.3 Picea glauca
AGCTTAGCTGATGCAGAAGCTGGTTAAGAACTTAATTGGTTTTGTTTTTCTTTCATCATAGTCTCTTCTATCCTTACATTTGGGATTTCCCCGGTTCGTGAATCTGGGCTTGCCTTTGGGGTTTCAACCTTTATTCTACCTCCGTTCCCTTTAAACATGACCCATGCCCCCTTTTGACAAGAGTCGAGTAAAGTCTTCACTAGCACTAGGCCTTTTAGTTATCATCATTCACTTGCTACGGTGTTGCTTCGCTGCCAATGAACATCCATAGCCTCGACGATGTCACCCTGACGTCACAGACCTTGCTCCGCTGCCAATGAGCGTCCATAGCTCTGACGAAGTTATCTGCATACTTTCTCCTACTTTGCACTCATTTGATATAATTGATTTGTTTCGGCAGAATGCCCTGAGCAAGTGGGAAAGGAGGACGTCTGTTATTTTGAAGATGAGATGGTTAAGGTGAAATTTTGCTAGCTCTGTCTTGAGGTACATGTGGTCCTTTCCAGCTTACTATCTTTCCCTTAAGGTTTTGCCAGACCACCAGGTGGACACTTCATCACTTTCCGAGGTTGTTTATTTGCAAAGGTTAGATGCATAAATATTTTAAGACAACAACAATTCACCCAATGTTTCTTGTGTTGCATGTGAGCATGAGTCAGGAACATAGTTTTAAGACAACAACAATTCACCCAATGTTTCTTGTGTTGCATGTAAGAATGAGTCAGGAACATAGTTTGATATACCTTATGAATTAAGGTCAACCAATGCCTTGCGAAACACAACTTCAAAATGCAAAAATACTACAACAAAAAAACAAAAAATAAAGGACTCCGTAATCATCCTACCTAAAAATAAAATAACATGAAAACACACACAATTTTTTTTTTAACAGAAATATTGTTTTAGGGCTTGGCCATTCACCGGGAGGGCATCAGGTTCCCCCTTTAGATTTTGCAATCGATATGTGCTTGCCCCAAGTTTCTCGGCTACTTGAAAATGTCAAAGACATAGATTCTGAAACTTCAAATGTTTTCCCTTTGGCTCATTTGCTCTGTCCCATTTCAGGACTAAGTCTCCTACTTCAAAATGCTTCTCTTTAGACTTATGCTTGTCAAACCACATTTTAACTATTTGTTGATGAGCGATGAACTTTGATTTTTCTTTCTCCCTTTCTTCCTCCAGCATGAGGAGGGTATGAATTCTCTGTTGAATAACCGATGAGGGTTGTCCTCTAGAACCGTGAGCAAGCTGAAGAGATGGAAGATATAGCCCGTTTGGGAGAATGGCTTCTTGTCTGTATACTAGAAAGTATGGGGAGTTCCCTATAGCTTCCTTGGGTGTTACTCTATCGGACCATAAGGCATTATGAAGTGAACTATGCAAATTCCTCTGATTGTATACAACTATTTTCTTCAATATACTCACTAGGTTCTTATTGGTTGATTATGCCACTCCATTCCCCTGTGGATAGTAGTTTGCAGAGTATTTGATTATGATTCCTTTTTCTAGAGAAAAATCTGTTAATAGGGTGGAAGAAAAGTAAGATACATTATAAAATATAAGAACGGAAGACATAACGAACCTTGTGATCAGTTGTTGTTCTATGAATTGAATTACCACCTTTTTGTTTACATGAGTCAGAGGGACGACCTCTGCCCATTTCGTGAAATAGTATGTGGCAGTCAATATGTATTTATGTTTTTTTGAAGAACTCGGTGTAATTTATCCTATGACATCTAACCCCCATTGCTCGAATGGTCTGGAGATGGCCATAGGTTGGAGTGGGACAACTACTCTCTTTTCCCTCCCCGTGCTCATTTGACAAGTTTTACAATTCCTAGTGTATGTGTGAGCGTCTCTAAACAAAGTAGGCCAATAATAGCCATCTCTCAATATCTTGTGAGTGGTGGTATTCCTTGAAAAGTGTCCACTTGTCGAACCATCATGGATCTCCTTCAGAACCTTGTCTGCGTCTTCACATTCGAGACATCTTAAAAGTACCCCATCATAATTAACGCGGAAGAGCACCAAATTTATGAGGCAATATTGTGTTGATTTTCGTCTGAGAGCTCTCTTTTCCTTAGGTTTTAGGTTTTTTGGGCAAGTCCCATGATGTAGGAGATACGTTAGTTTCCCATACCAAGACTCCTGCCCTGGGGGGACATATAAAGCTTCACCGCACCATAACACCAATTCATTCTCCCACCCGAGGTCTTCATTTACTTGGTCCTGAGCTTCAACAATCAGTTTAGACAATCCTTTTCCTTTAACCAGTTTGACAAGTTTTATATCTAGATCAAATTCTTTGACCACCTCCATCCAGTTTCCTCTTCTTTCCCCCATCTCCTGCTATGTCAATAGGGATTGGACTGTAGGATGAGGCACAATGACTTTGGTCTGGTTTTGTAGGATGTAAGATCTGAAATGTTTTACTGCCTTGTACACTGCACAAGCCTTCTTGTCTATAGTAGGGTAATTTAGTTCGACACCTTGGAGATTAGTGCTCATAAATGAGACCAACGACTCATTGTTTTCATCATCCTTCTGAGTTAATACTGCTGCTAACGATTGGTTGGAGGCAAAATTATAGAGGAAAATATCTATACTAAAGTCAGTACTTCGCAACACTAGAGCTTAAGATATTGCAGTCTTAATATTGCTGAAAGCAATTTTTCGTTCGTCATTCCACTTAAATTCAACAATTTTGCGGATTTTTTGTAAGGGTTTGATAGTTTCAGTGAAATCCGGGGTGAACTTCCTCACAAAATTGATTTTCCCAAAGAAGGATTGCATAGCCTTTTTGTTGTGGGGTAAATGAAGCTGAGATATTGCCCTAATTCATTCCAGGTCTATGCGAATTCCCGCTCGAGATATAATATGACCTAGTAGTTTCCCTTCCTCAACACCAAATATAGTTTTCTAAGGGTTTAAAGATATACATTATTTCCTACACCTTTTGAAAATTTGGGTTAGGTGTTGGATGTGATCTTCTCTATTATTTGAATACACAGTCACACCGTCCAAATAAACTACTACACATTTGTTGATTAGTCCCCTAAACGCTTTGTCCATGGCCCTTTGGAAGGTTTCTCTTGCATTGATTAACCCAAAGGGCATGCGTTTATAAGAAAAGGTTCCCCACTTGGTTCGAAAGGTAGTTTTCAATCGGTCTTCCTCTGAAACTAGAACTTGGTTATAACCTGAAAAAATGTCAAGTAGGGAAAAAACCTTAGAATCAGACACGGTCTACAAGAGTTGCTCCATCGGTGAGATTGGGTAGTTGTCCTTTTTGGACGCTCCGTTAAGGTTTCTGAAATCCACATAGAGGAAGATCTCCCCAAACTTTTTTCTGACAGGAACCAAATTTGCTACCCAGGAAGAGTGTCTAACCTGAAAGATAATTTTAGCATCTAATAATTTCTTTAACTCTTGACACATGAGAGGCTCTAGGGATGGGTGGTACTTCCAAAGCTTCTGTTGGAAGGGTTTTACTACGGGTTTTAATGGGATTGTGTGTTGGATAATGCAATTATCATAAGTTTTCATATCTCGGCAAGACCATGCAAAAACATTTTGATATTTTCTGAAAAAGTTTGAGATAGGCCTTCCTTTCTTCTTTAGGCACTGTCTTGCCTAGATTTATATTTTTAGGGTTTTCTAGGGTTCCTAGGTTTACAATCTCGTACATGGGACAAGAACTCCCCATATTTGTGTTTGTTGACCCTTTAAATCTTTCCCTCAAGTCAAAGAGGTTCTCTAAGTTGGATACCCCTCTTGGTATCATGTGAAACCTTAGTTTGTTAGTTGAGTGATCTGTTTCCCCTTTTTGTTCATGGGGATTGGTTTCTACTAGTTTCTCTTGGAATGTTTCATCGTCAATATCCAGGTCTTTAAAATTTTCCTGATTGGTTAAGAAGTTTATTATCTGTTCATCTCCTTCAAAGACCTTCCAATTATAAATATTGTTTGGCACTGATGGTTTTTAGAGTAGCTCCACAACGAATCGAGAGGATTCGTAGTCTTCTAAAGGGGATAGCCTCGAGGCAGCAGTGGCCAGGGAATCATGAAGAGTATTCTTTGTTTTAGGGATCGCTATAATGTTGAAGGCTTCAAAATGTTCTATTATCCTGTGCACTTCCCATTGATAATTCCTGAGGTGGGGAGAGTTGCAATGTATAGTGTTCCTTACTTGCCTAACAATGATTTCAGAGTCTATGAAAACCTTTAGTTCTTTAATGTTTAATTCTATGGATTTCTTCAGCCCTTGCACCAAAGTTTCATACTCGACGGTGTTATTAGTGCATTCAAATTCTAGTCTGTAGGACAAGAAATTTCATTTCCACTTCGGATCAATGAGGATACACCCCACTCCTGACTCTTCTTGTGATTTAGACCCATAAAAGTACAAGGTCGATACTTGCGAGCGAGGATCATCAACCTTTCCATGCTTACTGACTTCTTCTTCTCCACCCATTTGCTCCGTGGTTTCCAACAAAGGTTCTTGACATAAGAGGGTTTCTTCTGATGCTGTCGATACATTTGCTTGAAAAGTCATTTCAGAGTTTTGAGTAAGAGGACCATCAGATGAGAGAGGGGATAAATTACCGAAATCCGAGTCGCATGAGTAGTTGCCTAGCACGGGGAAATCTTCCAAAGAGGGTTCGTTAAGAGATTCTAAATTGGTGACAATATGTTTGAGATACCTTTCCCTATCAATTCTGATCATGTTTGTGTGTCCCTTTAATGGCAACCAAAGGTGAGCCTAGTCTGTGCTAAAGTATCCATTCAACTTCTCTGACCAATCTCAACTAAGTAGTAGTCCATAAGCCTCTGGTATATCTACTACAATGATGTCAATTACATGAACACATTTAAGGTGTGTTTCCATTCTAATCATGACATCCTTGAGTTCTCCCATAACTTTCACCTGGGTTATGTCCAGTTGTATCACATGTTTATCACTTTTGAGAAGGACTGCGTTTAATTTCTTGCAGATAGATAATGGAATAACATTAGAGGATTCCCCTAAGTCAACCAAACAATTATGGAGGTTTCTGTTGAAGACTTCAAGTGTCAAGAGGAACGGTGGGACAAAATGCCTTCCTTTTTTTATCTTCAAAGCAAGCGTTTACAGTTGGTTTATTTCTTAGATCCGTGAGGGCTAGATTTTCTCCTTGGTTAGTGCTTGTTATAGGAGTTTCTACTGACTTCAAGGCTTGTAACAGAAAGTCCTTTTGTTGGGGAATTCTACACATGTCCATGACCGATATATTTACCTTTAATTTTTTTAAATATTCTACTATGTTGTAGTCTAGCTTGGGCGTTTCTCGTGTATGGATGTTTATAGGATTTCTTTGGGAGACAAAATATTCTTTCCGGTGATTGAATGTTTGTTTCCCTCTCAAAGTGTGGGAAATGGTAAGGTCTTTTGAGACCAACTAACCCCTACTTCGGGTTTGCACAACCAAGATCTCTGCTGGTGGTTCTTGAACCTCAAATAGATCATCAGAATGCATCGACAGGTCAGGGTCCCACAAAAACATGGTTGTTTCTTCCAGTGGGTCAACTTCTTCCTGATCAACAATATTCATCGCTGACCCGCTTGATTTTTTGGTAAGGGAAACTTCGTCTAGGAACCGATTGGACATCAAATTCATGGTATCCACCCATTGTGGACAGTCTCTTTCAAAATGTTTCTCTTGGTGATAGGCACATAAAGAGTCGGATGCTACATTTCCGAGGTTGATGTTCAAGTTGGCTGGGGGAGGTTCAATTTCTTTGAACGGTGGATTTCTTTTAAAAAAGGGTTTATAGGGACTTTGGCATTGGCTTCTTCCCCTGCACTTCTTTCTATGTCTATGATTTCGTTTGACAACTTCTTTATCATTCGTTGTAGGTCCTCTATGTCTCCACTTCCTTTTTCGGGCCCTTGTTCTACTTGTTTCCTTGGGGGTCTTGTCAACAAGAGTCCTCTCCTGGGTGGAGGTTGAGATTCCTTCTTAACTAATGAGACATGGCCCTCTTTACATCCCTTCATTTGGAATTCAATTGTTTTGGCTTCCTTGAAGTTCTCAGCTAGGGTTGTTTTGGCAACCCTTTTCACAAACATGGAAATAGAAGCAGGGAGAGCATTAACGTATACTATGATTTGAAACTCCTGAGTGGGTTTAGCTTTGTGTTGGAATTTGTTTAGGATAGTGGTGAATCATTGATTGAATTCTTTAACCTTCTCTTTTTAACTCATGGTGGCGGCGAAAAATTCAACCATCAAATCTCCTATAGTGGTTTCTTCTACAAATTTGTCTAAAAAATCATTTTGAAACTTCGTCCAACTAGTTATGGAACCTACATGCAAGTTAAAATACCACGTAGAGGATGAATTCTCAAAGGTATAGGGGAAATGCCTGCATACTACGTCTTCATGTTGGAAATTCATCAGTCTAATAAATAATATGAACTTTTTAAAATGATCTTCAGGAAATCCCGAGGTTTCAGGGTCAAATTTAGGGAGTAACTTTTCTAGATGTCGGGGAAGGTTATGTACTCGTTTAGGGATTGCCAGAGAATCTCTGGCCAACCAAGGTTGATTATTCTGGGGTGGGTTTCCCCTTTCTTCATTATGATAATTGTTATCCTCCATGTCATCTGAGTCCGGAGCTGAGCGATCCGAGTTAAACCATTCTTTGTCCGATTCAAAATCGTTGGGCTTAGAGCAGTTACCAGTTGATGTTTCGGGGATTAGATTGAGGGGATGTTCGATCTCGGTGAGGGAGAAATATATTAGGTCTTCTACTGTGTGAACAAAAACCTGATCGGGGGTGTCAACCACTGGTCTGGTTACTTGTTTTCTATGAGGAAGTAACAGAGCTAAGGGTAGTGCTCCAATTTGTTGGGTGTAAGCTCTTGTGATTCCTCTGAACTGGTTCAACTCCTCGTGGGGAAGAGCGTAAGGTATTTTAGGGAATACATTTTCTTCCTTTTGTTGGGGTGAGTTATTCGTTTCAGGAGTACTCAGTGTATGTGGGTTGTCTTGAGAATTACTAGCCATGCATGTGGGTTGTTTTGAATCTATAGGTTGTGGGAAATGTTATGTCAGAAATGTTGTTAACCATTCATTCATTCAGGCCCTCCTTCTAGCGCCGATTCTTTTGAAGGGTCCTAAATCCATTTAACTCAACAACAAGAACCAAACTCGCCATCGAAGTCCAATTAGACTCTGCAGCGTTTAATAGTGGAATGGTTCTCCAGATCTGTTGATCCGACCAAATAATCGATGGGATTTATGTAGTGATTGACAAGATATCTTCTTATGAAAGTTCTTCCTTCAGTTTAAACATTCTCTTTTTGTATTTTATCTTATTAGATGGGTCTGATAAAAGGATTGGTGTTGGTATAAACCAACTGGGTAAAAGGGGAAATATTAACTACTGAAGAAGGTTGGGCTTGGGATAACCCTTGTGCTCAAGCATGCAGACACAAATTTTCACACCTTTGACAAGCCTAGTACTAATACATCAACTTGTTTGTATTTCAATTATTGACTGAGATACAATTATCGAAAGAAAACATACATGCAATAAAATGATGGCAAGAAAAATAGTTTCCTTAACTCTAATCATTAATCACACATTAACACAACGATTTGCTTTCCATCACAAAGATCAAGAACTAAAAAATATTGAATCAACTAACTTATCAATAGGTTCAGAAACTCATACTCATTACAACATACATTCATGAGATCAAGTCGGAAGTAATTCCTCCTTAGATCCAATCACACACGCCTTTGATGAACAACAAAATTTTGTCTTCGTTCCTAAACATGACTTCTCAATTAAGGTAGTTCGAAAATAGTTCTTTACAATTCCAAAAAAGAGGGTATTTGCAAAAACCATCGACCCTTTATAAAAGGTCGATCCTCTTATTTATAACAAATCATTAACCTCATGGTCCCATGGTTTGACGATATTTTACTCTCCCCTTCTAGCCATAATATTTGAATTAGTGTGATCCAGAGAATCCCCTGATAGATTCTAGGGTTTCTGACGCTGGCTGCCATGGCATCTGGCTCGGGGGATCCCCCACAACCACTGTCACCGCTTGATCTTGCAGTGTTTCAAGCGTTGATATCCTCCTACTCAAAAGTGGCCAAGGGAGCCCCTCCATCCCGGTTCATAAAAAGGCTGGAAGCGATATCAACATTTTTTGTCCACTCCCCCTCTTCGAGACCATTTGCAGTTCGTCTTGCCGAAAACGGTCTGATAGGGAAGTTTTCCAGACTTTGATCATCCCCCAAAGCTATGGCTCAATGGTTGGAGCATAACTGGAAGAAAACAATCAAAGGACAACTTTCTACAACATTTTGTGGTAAGATCTTCTATGTTTTTCTCTTTGAAAATAAAGTAGATCGAGATTTGATCTTCATGAATGGCCCGTATTTCATGAGAACCAGAGGGATGCATCTTAACAAATGGACTCCAGACTTTAGTCTGGAGAATGACATTCCCTCAACGGTTCTTGTATGGGTTAGGCTCCCCTTCTTTCCCCTCCACTGCTGGAATGATGAAATAATAAAAAATATAGGCAAAACTTTGGGAAGGTTCATCGATCAAGCCTAGCCACCATATGGGTTACAATCTTGTGCAAGGCTATGTGTAGAAGTAGACCTGGAAAAAGGGCTCCCAGAAGCAATCCAACTCACCTTGGATGGGTGGTCATACATCCAAACTGTGGACTATGAACAACTCCCTTTTAAGTGCAAATACTGTCATGAATACAAACACTTCACCAAAAACTATCCTAAGGCGATCCAGGAGCACCCAGAAAACAAGGCATCTGATCAATGGAAACAAGAAAAAAGAAATAAAATGATGAATAGAGAAGGCAACCAACAACAAGAGAATTTTTTTTTTTCCAGACCTCTCTCGAAAAGTAAAGGGAAATCTCCAATACAAATTGATGATGAAGCCGAAAGTAGTAAGAACAAATACAAACCCTTGGAAACTTTAGAAGCAGAGTTGATAAGTTCTAAAGAAAATATAGAAGAAAATATCCTAGATCAGGATGTGGATCTCTCGACCCCCCAAGCGGATCCAAACCCCCAACTTCAGGAAATACACCAAGCACAGGAGGAAGATAGTCAAGAAGACTCTGGATAAGAAATGAATATGGAAATCCCAAAGAATGCTCGAACCATGAAATAAGGAAGGAGAACAAATAAAACAAGAAGGGAAAGAGCGACTACCCAGGACAAAGAATTAGGAACCCAACCAACACCGGAGGAAATTCTCAAAAAAGAAGGGAAAAATGGAAAATCCCAAGCAACAAAGGGGCAGTCTCAACCCACGAAGGGAGGGGAACCAAATCACAATATCAAGTAATGAAGGTAGTGTCCTGGAATTGTAGAAGTCGGGGCCAGCGGAAAAAAAAAGAAGCCATGGGAAAGTTAATCCAAGTAGAAAAACCCCATATCCTCTTAATCTAGGAGACAAAACTTCAGGGCGATGAGGCCCTGTGAGAAATGAAGCAACTATGGAAATCACGTTGCAGAACAACGGTGAACGCTAGAGGCGCCTCAGGAGGGGTTTGTACAATGTGGAACACTCAACTCTACAAGGAGGAAGAAATAGTGGAATCAACCCATTGGACGTTGGTAAAACTTAAGAACCTCCAATCAGGTACTATCTACCCTATCTGCAATGTTTATATGCCTAATAATTACTGGGAAAAGAGGGAGTGCTGGGAAACTCTAATGAAAATTAGAGAGTTAGGAGCCCAAGAAAACTACATTATAGCAGGGGATTTCAGCACAACACTTCACCAAGGTGAAAAAAAGGGAGGTTCCTCTGTTAGGGACCAGTTCCCGGAACATATGGAGGTTTTGATCTCAGACATAGATCTGTATGACGTCCAACCCTTCAAAGGAAAATATACTTGGAGGAACAAAAGGACAGGAGTGGGTCACATAGCCACTAGATTGGACCATTTCCTCGTCCACATCCCTCTTCTCTTCCACCCGCTCTCCATTTCCTCCCAAATAGTGTCTTGGGGTATCTCAGACCACCGAACAATAGCAATTTCTCTTCTAAAAGAAGAAAACATGGGGCCCATTCCTTTCAAATTCAACCCTTTGTGGTTGGACTCACCAGACTTCCTCCCCCTAATCTCCTCGATTTGGTATACCTGGGTGGATGAAACCCCTGTGTATATTTGAGAGAAAAAGATGAAAAAGAAAAAGCAAGCTCTAAAGGTCTGGGCCAAATCTTCCTTCAAAAGAACAAAGGAAGAAATAGAATGACACAAAAATAATTTAGAAGAGATACACATTGTAATGGAAAACAATGAAGTACATTCTAGACACCTCGAGCAGGAGAAAAATCACTTTCAAAATTACACAAGGGAACTCCACACTGAAGAAAAGGAATGGAGATTAAAATCCAAAGCTTTGTGGCTCCAAGCAGGAGACAAAAATACCTCCTTTTTTCATAAGCATGCCAAAGAAAGACAACACAAGAACACAGTGGAAGAAATTAAAAAATCCACAGGAGAAGTAATTAATTCCTTTGAAGAGATAAAAAAGGAAGCATGCTCTCATTTTAAAAATCTTTATACCCAGGATGGAGCAGATAATAAAGAACAAATTATGCAGTTCATGGAACCGATCCCACAATTGATAAAGGATCAGGATAATCAAGAACTGACAAAGGTAGTCACAGAAGTGGAAGTTAGAGTGAGTGTCTTCCAATTTGACCTAGATAAAGCTCCCGGGCGAGATGGTTTCACTCCCCACTTCTATAGAAATTGTTGGGAAATCATTAAAAAATACCTGCTTTGTATGATTAGATATGTCCAATCTACTTGCAAGCTAGGAGGATCCACCAATACCTCATTTCTTGCACTGATCCCTAAAGATAAAAAATGCAAACACTTTTGATCGTTTTCGTCCCATTTCTCTTTGCAATGTTTCCTACAAATTTCTCACTAAAATTATAGCCAACAGGATAAAACACCTCCTCCCAAGGATAATTCTCCCTAATCAAGGGGGCTTCATGACCAAAATACAAATTTGGTACAACATAATCCTAGTCCAGGAAGCTATTCATACCAGGGTTATGAACAAAGAAAAAGGAATGATAATCAAAATCGATATGGCCAATGCCTTTGATCGAGTGAAGCATGAATTCCTCTTTGATGTGCTAAACAAAATTGGTTTTCACATCTCCTTCGTCTCCTGTATCAAGGCTTGTATCTCGTCCCCTTGGATAGCGTCATTAATTAATGGCCGCCCAGTTTCATTTTTTCAAGCGACAAGAGGTCTTAGACAAGGGTGCCCTCTCTCTCCTCTGTTGTATGTTATTATGGAAGAAACTCTAAATAGAAGACTGGAGCAAGAGAGAGCCACCAGAAATATTCCAGGATTGAAAATTGCTAGGGGCGTCAAAAGGATAAACAATTCACAATTCGTTGATGACGCTCTACTTCTTGGAGGATCTTCTCAAACAATGGACCGAAGATTCAAACTAGTTCTGAACCAGTACGAACAAGCTTTGGGGGGACTTATCAACAAACTTAAAAGTCAAATTTATGCCTGGAACATAAAAGCGGGAACAATGGCTAGAATAGTTAGCATCCTCCAATTCTCCTTCACGACTGACTGGAAATACTTCAAGTATTTAGGCACTCCCATTAGTATCAAAGCCATCCCTGGGGAGGCGTGGTAGGTGATACTCCAAAAACTTAAAGATTAATTTGAAATTTGGGGACCCACGTGGTTAAATCCAATAGGCAGGGTTGTCTTAATAAAAGCAGTATTATCATCCTTTCCAATTTTCATCCCTCTATGCTCCGGTGGGAATAAAAAAAGAAATGGCCAAAATTACAAGGAAATTTCTTTGGCAAGGAGGCAAGGATAACGGAAAAAAATTCCATATGGTAAATTGGGCTATTACTTGTGCCCCTAAAGAAAATGGGGGGATGGGCATTAGGGACCTGGAAAGGATAAAGTTAGCACTGAGAGCCAAGCTAATTTGGCGTGTAATCACAGGTGAAAAAGAATAGTGGAAAAAAGAACTATGCAATAAGTACCTATCCAAAGTCAGAAAAAGATGCTTGGAGGGAGTAGACCTTGGGAAACTAGGCTCCCCCATATGGAAGATAATTTAGGCGTATCTACCGCTAATTCAATCCCACCTCAATTGGAACCTATGGAATGGAAAATAAATCAAGATTTGGGAGGATAACTTCTCAGAAACGGGGGTACTCTCTAACATTTCTTCTCTGAAACATTTCAAGCTCTGGCTGTCCTCATTTGGAAAATCAACCCTCTATGATATTTCAAACTAGCATAAGAATGGCACTTGGGAAAGATGGAATCTCGGCGAGGTCCCTCCCCTCCTAAGAGATTAGGCTAAACAATTCCTTCTAATGATCTCTAGAAACCCCCCAGTCCGCCTCAGTCAAAAGGATAGTTGAATATGGGGAAAGTAGGGTACACAATGAAGATGGGCTACAAGCAACTCTTAGAAGATTGTGCTATCCCAACCAAATATTCCATTTGGGAAGAGATATGGAGCCCAAACAACCTCCCAAAAATAAACATCTTCTACTGGAAATTGGCTCATAATAAACTCCTAACAGGAGAAAATTTGAACAAAAGAGGCTATATGAGACCATGTAGATGTGCCCTGTGCACCAATAGCTTGGAAAGAACTGATCAATTGTTCCTAAATTGCAATTTTACTAAACAAGTGATGAACAATGCTTACCTAGAATTAGTCCCCCAAATCTCAAGGCTGACAAGTAGCAGAGGCATTATTGGTAAATGGGGAAAACATTACAAAGGATCACTTCAGAGAAAACTGAATCTAAGTCGAGCCGAGAAGGCCTCAATAAAATTTGTATGCTGGAAAATTTGGCTGGCAAGAAACAAAATAATTTTCAAAGAAAAAACCATCTCCCCCCTTGTAGTTGCGATAAATGCATTCGACCAACCAAGGGAGTTTTTATCGTCCAAGAAAACAACAATTCGGGTAGGGGATCCTTTGAGAAGAGAAGAAGAAGCATGGTTAACCAAACTAAACCTCTCAGATGCCCCCCTCTCCTGTTTTTCAAAAAAGACTTCATGCTGGCAGCTTCAGTTCTCACCTCAAGAGTTCAAAAGTTGGCTAAATACTCAAAAGAGTCATGTTCTATGTTTTGATGGCGCTTTTAAAGGGAACCCAGGGGTGGGAGGTGCAGGAGGGGTTTTGTTCAGCCCTAGAGGACAAAGGATGCTAACATACTCATGGAATCTAGGCAAAACCACCAATAATTCAACAGAGGCTTATGCACTTCTCAAAGGGGATCAAATAACAAAGGATCATCAAATCAACCATCTGATCATCCTAGGGGACTCCAAGACGATAATAAGGTACTTCATTAAAATTATAAACCCAAAGAATTCAATTCTGAAAAGAATCATCGATAGGACTAGGGACACACTTTCTTCCATGCTCCCCACCTTCTATCATGTTCGACAAGCCAACAACGGGAGCACATATGAGTAGGATAACAAAGCCATAGGCAGAAGGACAAGTTATTTGGAAGTTTTGGGTAGGACTGAGTTTCTAGCACCCCCCTAACGCCTCTCCAATGCTCCAACACACTTGTGTCGATGCTCCACTCAAAACCCACCTCCACGTGGCTCTCCAATGCAACATCTCATTAGGATGAACACCCATCATGTCTGGGGGATATGAGTACTTAGCCAGATATCAGAACGTGAGAAGTGGTACGTCGCAACCTACAAATATGGATATCCAGTGCCACAAGAGGTTCACCCCCCATGGGATCCTGTATATGAGGTCACTCCCACCATGTACTTTCACATTTCCCCTCTCCCCTCCATTAATGGAGCGCACGTTAACGGAATGAGAAAAGATTGAAGTAAGGCTCCACAACATGCAGATGCTAGTAGAGCATTCCACCTCACCTCATGAGCATCATTTCACACGTTTAAGAATGGATGCCATAAGGGGATTGCAGGAAGGACAGAGCCTAGTACATTGTTTTTACATCCACAAGAAGTTTTGTGAAATAAAAAGTCTCTCCGACGAAGGGATACACACCGGAAATCCAAACCAGATTTTAGATAGAAATTACAGAGCTAAAACATAAGAGGTAAGGGCCAATACATAAGCGTGCGACGATAACATCGACTTTCCCATAGGGCATAACAGGAAATGCCATCGAGGAGGAATTAAGCATGGAGAATGGAATAGGATCCAATTGGAATTGGGCACTTTAAGAAACAATTCAACCTGAAGAGAAGTGGCCACTAATAGAAATCCCAAAGCCCAACGACACACGCAAGACTCATACCCAGGAAACAACATTGGAAGCGCAGGCTCATACCACACCAAAAAGCTTAGGAGAGACACGCCAACCAATGGAACCATTAGAATGGATCAGTGCCCAGGACAGGAAAACCAAGAGGAGGAGAGGGTGGAAGACAATTTCATCACCACCCAGCAACTGGCCCTAAGATTGGATTCACATAACACCACTCTAAGATTTATGATGGAAACCCTCTGTCAACATCGAGCCCTGATAAACCAAGTCCAATATGAGGTTGATTTCTTAAGAAGACAAGGTGAAAGATTAGAAGAATTGCATGGAACCAGAGCCCAAGATTTCGCAGAAAAAACCCAAAGCGAGGAGTGCAGGAGAAAAGTCGTCCCAATCCTTCCATAATTGAACGTCTCCCTGGACATGCCTCTAGAAGAAGCTCGAGGCCGAGAGGACAAGAATCCGTGAGAATTGTAGACAATTCCAAAATTTTGTAATTATGGCTATGGCTAGTAATCTTCGAATGTAAGCAATATCTAAAACAAATTGTTATTCTAGATATCAACAACAATCTTTTTTGGACAGGTCCTTGTAGTATGCTTGCATAAATCCTCGTAGTTGGTTCCTTGAACCAACACCCTCTTTTTGTAAATGACTTCGGTCGTGCCTTTTATATATAATTTTTTTTTTCAATTTCTATAAAAAAAAAACAAATCCTTAACTAAAAATAACTATCAAAAGTGAAAGCTAAGTAAAACAAAACATCGCCACATGGCGCTTCCATCTCTCTGTCTTCTAAGAGTCGTCGAATGGTTTCAATGAAGTGGATGACTCTTCTCATACTCTGACCATTTGACAAAGAGTTCCTCGCATGTGTTGGCATACGAGAATCTGTGTTGGTCCATCGGGGCCGAAAGAATCTCCTTTACTTCTACTTCTCGTGCCCGATACTTAACTATTTTGACACTTAACTGTTGTAATATTGTTCGATCCTTGATCGGGTGCTCCATGAAATGTTGTACTTGACCTGGTGTCATGTTCGCCACCTTTTCTATCTCTGTAGTCCATGTCGAGTCTTGTTCTGCATGTTGTTTGACTATGTCGTGCAAGTCGACAAAGTCCTCAGGTCAGTCGAATCCTGGTAGACCGATATTTTTCATTCCCCGATTAATCTTGACCCAACTCCTTTCGTAATCAGCCCATTTTTCTTGAATCTCCCGCTGAGGTTCTTGGGCCATTTTCACCCAATGTTCGACTGCCTTCCTTATCCGATCTATGATGTTGTCCCTTAGCACCCGAATGTCGTGCTCTTCGATGTCTCAGCCCTTTTGAACTGTGTTGATGTAATCAATTCTTTCCACTTCTTGGTGAGCCTTCTCGTAACATCTTTCCACATCCTTGCAAGTCACTAGCGCCATGAGGGTATCTTCTTGGAAGTCGGCTATCCCTGCAGTGAAAATGTGTCGTTCATTCGTGAATTTGTCATATGCGTTTTGGAACTCACTTTTCAAAAACATCATGGCTTGTGTAGAGTGTTGATAGTATTTCTCCAAATGGCATAGATGATCCAACTCCTTTAGCGCAGTGGCCAACTCTTCATCATCTTTTCTTGCTCTATCCAGGGTGGTATCTGTGATTTCCATCCCTGCCCCGATAAGCTCAGACGTCTTGGCGTGTTCTATGCTGATCAATGTTTCCTCTGTGGTGATGAGGATCAAAGCCCAACGTAATCCTCCTCTTCTTAGTGGTTCTTTTCATGATAAATTTCCTCTTTCGGTCATAGGCGATTGCTTGTATATCGACGACCTCATCAACAGGTTCAGGGGTTTGTTGTTCTCCCCAAGTCAGAGTATTTCTCAGTCTCCCAACTATGTATATTTTTTCTAGGTTGGGTTCTTGAACCTCTTCTTTATGTCTTGATGGCTCGACTTCTGGTTGTGGTTCATCGGTTGGTAAGGTATTAGCCAAAATTGAGGAATCAGGGGCAGGTTCGGTACTTACTTGGTAATCGACTGTTGAAATGTCGATTCCTATTGTGGAATTTCTTCTTCTCGTTCGCCCAATCCTAGTTTATCCCTCGAGCTATCCATTGGGGTTCCCGACATGTCAAGTGGCTCGAGTGCTTGATCTATGGATGGATCTGAACTGGAGCATCGAGACCCGGGGTGGATGCTCTCTTAGGTTCTTTCTCCTTTGTAATCTATACTAGACTTACCAGGGACACCTCTGAACTCTCCTCATAATCGTAGAGAGTTATCAATTCGAACAAGGGATTTGGTACACTTGTTCTCCCTGATGTCCTCGCTATCTCAGGCTGAGTTGAAATTTCCCCTGGTGATCTAATCTGTGGTGGTGGGACTTCAGGGATTTCTGATCCAGTGATTTCTTCAAACTGCATCGGCTTGAGGCCACTTGGTTCTCCTCAACTTTCAGTTGTTTCATTAGTGGGAATCTTCGTCATTTCTATCAGATCAGAGTCATTTTTCAATTGATCAATGATTCTCTGCGCCTCTTCTAGCAAGAGTAATCCCCTTCTTTGTGCCTCTGTTGTTTCTGCTACTCTGATTTCTTCCCTGGCTCTGAGGGCCTATTGGGATGACTATTCTATTGTTTCCACCTGTTCATCCATGCTCATGACCTTGAACTTGGTCATATTTGGGTTGGAAATTCTCTGCACCACCTCGTCCTAGTCCTGGGTGTACTCTGTGAATATTTCATCCTCAAACTTATCATGAGCATACGACCAACAAGATGACACCTGCGAAGCATGTTGGAGGACTAGGCCTTTAGGTTCGTGCTTGTGGAATCGGTCTGTCGGGAACCTGAATTCCGGTTGGCTAAGCCCTTCTTGTTTGGCTTGAGCAGTATCCTTCACCAGATAGAACCCCACATGGAAACTGTAGGGTATGAATGCCCTCTTTTTGTTCTTTACTAATGTGGCATTACAGCCCTACAGGATAATATGATAGTTGATTTCTCCCACAACGAGTCGGTCTGGGATATGCGCATGTAGGATATGTGGTGCTTTGGTGGCCCTGAACACCCTGATGTAGGTTGAGCTTTCGTCTAAATACCAATGGCCTACCTTTGCTACCATTTTCTTGGTTGCTGCAGATAATATTGAGCGTTCCTTCTTAAAAATAACAGAATGAATATGGTCGATGAATTCATCGCAGATGAGTGCATAATACTTTTTGTACATGATCTCCTATAGTATGCTGAAGTAGACGTGGATCGAGAGCTCTGCAACATGCCAACTTAAATTCATGTCGACGAAGACATTCCTTGCACACATGACATCGAGTAGGTATAAGGCCATGTAGAAAGTGGGTGCCTCTTCTTCTTTCGACGTCTGAGCCTGTTGTACACAGATGCTCAATTGTTTCAAGATTATCGCTCCCCAGTTTAAGCTTCTCCCGGAGATCGCCATTGTGTATGCCAATGACATCCATGCTTCTGAAAACTTGGAGCAGTCATTTTCTCCATATAGTCGACATATGAGAGCCATCAAATAGATGTATGTCTCCCTCAGGTTAATCGTCCCATACCATCCATTGCTTCGGTTAGTGAACTTCTTGTCCTCCTTCCACCATGAAACCATCAACCGTATGGTGTCATGGAATTCATAGAACTTCACCACGAAGTCCATGTTGAGTTGCTCCTCTGGGTCCCTGAGCTTGTATTATTTATGGACTTCTGTCGGGAGAAAAACTCTGACACACCCTCCATTATCATCTTTGATCAAGAACTTATTCCCTTCTGTATGGTCGATTAGCCATTTCAGAACCTCTATGCAAGGGAAAATTGGGGTTCTTCTTGCCACCATGTGTAAATACGACCGTCAGATGTTCGGGAAGCCTTGATCATCAAGCACCCTTACGTCTGGGTTGCTGTGTGAGATATACTCTGGGTATTCTTCTTGGCTAATTCTATTGAAGAGATCCCCCCACTATGGGAGCATTACTTTGGATTCAGTGCTTGCTTCAGTATCGCCGAAGGCTGAAGGCTGGACAAAATATTTCTTTGTTGATTTTTTGATGACAGGATCTTCCCTGGGAGCGTACTCCAACAGCCTCGAGGTCCCCGGAGAAGAACCTTCACCTGTTTTAGCTTATTTTGGCTTGGGTTCCCTTGACGAGCGTTTGGTGGTTGGCTTTCTCGGAGACATATTTCCTGCAGCTAGAGCATAGTTTAGAGACTGTGAAAGAAAACCAGATGCATATATAAATTATGACCAACGAATTGACAAACTTGAACACATACCTCTGTAGCTTGTTAAACCTGGTTTTGATAATCGAGGGGTTAGTACAGTCTCGAGGTGCTCGCTTTTCTCTTTCAGAGGCTCTGGAATTCAACTTTTGCGCAGAATGAATTGGTTCAAAAACCGTTATATAGATTTAAACAGAGATGAACTTACCTTGTCACATCAACCATTCAATTTGGGTTATGCGTGTTATTTCATTAAATTTATTTCCAGATATTCAAAGATGTTTAAAATTAAATTCATCGTGGGTTGATGACGCGGGCACGAGTGGTAATGTGGTTTATCGACAATTTCAATTTGTTTTTGATTAATCGGCACACAGGGTAGCAAAAAATGCGGGATCAAGCATTAACTAGTCTATTAAATGTCCAAACCCGATCGTATCTTATGCCACAAACATCCCAACATTTTTCTCATTCAGTTGGTGGATCGGGGGTCAAGATTGTACTTCAAACATTTTCGTTGATATCTCCTTGCAAAATTTCTGACACCTATCGATCTTGTCGTACAAAGATGACGTGTCAAAGATGACTAGGAGGCGTGACTAGGACCTAGGGAACCTTAAAAAGACTCTGGACGAAACTAGGTCATAAAACCCCCTTACGTGGTGAAGACATGTGGCATTCAATATCGGTGAATTCATTTTCTCATGTTAATCGAAATCGAGACTTTCTTTAAGCTATGCATTCTAAAACCTAATCCTATATTTCCGACGTCGAAAACTATCAAGGATTGACGATCGACGATAAACCTACCCAAGTGCTCTCGGATCGACTCTCTCGACAAAGTCTCGATGCCGAAAATGTGTCGAGGATCGACGATTGATGATATGCTTGTCGTGGACAAAAACGATTGTTTTAACTTTTTTGGATTTCCCCGACCCCAATAAAGTGCATTGTTCATCGACTATCAGTAATTTATTTGCGTTAATGTCTATCCTTCCTGTATTTTATTGATGTCGAAGGGGATCGACCATCTCTTGAAACTTCGTGCGAATAAATTACAGAAACCAACTCTGCCTTTTGTCGATGACGATGGGGATTGAAGCTCGACGACTGTTGTAACTATGTGGTTCCTTTAATTTCTTGAATCTTTTTCCGATGTCGAACCTGAGCGCATTAGGTGCAGTGTTAGCTATCGATTCTTAATTCAGGAGTCGAGTTCTTTTAGACATGAGGTTTCACAAGTTCAAACAAACCTGACTTGATGATAAGAGTCATGAAAAAAAAACAAAGATAAACCACTTCCAAAAGTGAAATTGATTTAGACAGTGAAGAAAAAAAGTGGTACCCAAAAAGTGATAAAATTTCATAAGGCTTTTAGGGTGTGTTGAGTGCTCAATACAGTGATGGTGGTGCATTCTCATGTTTTATTCTTGGACAAACCTTTCTTTTCAAACTTTTGGAAGGTTACTGATTCAGATTATTTTGAGAACGAAATGAAGACAGAGATATAACAAATAAATATGTCGATATATTGCAATAAACACATAGATATAGTAATACATGATTTCTATTAATGAGAGAAATGTACAGAAACTGTAAAAATACAGAGTGAATGAACTCGCTAGAATGGTGGCAACTTATCTCTGAGAATATATGTGACGACTGCGCTCATTCGTAATAAGACGATGTTTACAATGAGGCTCCAAAGGCCTTTTTAACATAAAGAAAATTCAAAACCCTAAACTCGGAAGATGAAATTCCAAGACGTTTGCGGGCATCGATGGGGGTAGTTGATATGTCAACCTTTTGAGGGCGTAAATTTTTCATACGATGTCTGTTTGGGGCGCACAGTATCTTTTTGGAAAGGTATATCTGAGAAAAACTTATTTCAACCAGGCCCAGGCCCAGGCCAAATCTTTTGGAAATAGCCAGGGCCCCCAGACGTCCAAAAAATGTCGTTTAGGGCCTCAAAATGGCCCCAAAAGTTTGGGACTTGAACAAATGTAGAAAAATTGCCAAGGTGGAAAATTGTATTTTGAGCCAGTGGAATAAGTGGGTGGCCACCAATATTCACCTGGATAAGTTACTAATGGAATACTTTCCTTTGAATTATCTTGGAGTTTTAGTAAGGTACTAGGAGGATATTATAGGGGTTGTAGTGGACAAGCCTAGATATCGTCCTAGAATTCACTTATATCTCTTCAAGGGAGTCCTTAATTGACCCCATATGCCCCCCAAAAATATAGTAGGCACTATTCTATAATAGGACGTAGGTGAAACCTGCCTTTCCTTCAAAATAGAATGGTCTTTTCCTTTTACTCTCCATCACTCCCATGAACTACAAATTATGCCTCTTGATCTCGTAATATAATAGTTGGGCTGCCACTTTTACTTATTATTATTATTATTAGTTGCCTGAGTCAATTGTTTTTGTATCTTTATATGTGGGTTATGGATCTCGCTCTGGAACAAATGAATATTGAACCCGAATTTACCATAGAATTATTATTACCTAAAGATGAAGCTTAAACGTTGGTTGTATTTTATCTCTGTATTTTTATGTTTTAGGGTAAAATTAGGGTCTTGTAACATCAATACATTCATTTTCAACCATAGAAAGGTTACACGTTTTGGTATTTTTTCATATATTTCACTTGAAAATCATCTTTAGACCCTAAAATTGTCTTGCTCGTTTTTATTTTAGCCCAATTAGGGTTGGACATCTAGGGTTTCCTGGCTATTATATCCATTTATAATTTCAGATATTGTTAGTTATGTAAAACCTTAAATTTGTCTATTATCTTATCCCTATTTTTACTTAACGATTACTTTCTCAAGGGTTAGAATTATAGTTGGCATTATAACTTGTTTTACTGTTGTAATTTATCATTTTTTATACATGTTTTGCAACAACCCTTATTCTTTTCTTGATTTATAGTGTTTTGGGATGATCTTGCATCAACCAATGACTTAGAAAGAATTCTAAAGCTATCGTAGAGTACCTCAAACCAAATTTGAAATTGACTTGCATTAGCCACCTAAAACCCTAACTTGTTTGTTATAGACTAAGGGTCGCGAATGGTGGATCTATGCCTTGCTAGATCAGATAGACAATTCACATATTCTTGTGAGGAGGCTATTTTGTTGGGATAAAAAAATAGCTTAAACGTCATGGATGGTGGATTCATGATCCAGGTGGATATTGGTGGCCACCCACCTCTTCCAACTGCCTCCTCTTGACAATTTTTAGTTCAACACGTTTCTCTGTAATGATGACATTTCTTTGTAATTGTGGGTTTTGCACTTCTGGGGCTATTCTGAAGCCCTACACAACATCCAAGTGGATATTGGTGGCCGCATGTTATAGTGCAAGTTGTAGGTTGGTCAAATCCCGACCCAACCACAAAGCAAGTGCTACAACTTGGGAATCCTACACCCAATGTCACCTCGATGTAGGTCCTGCACTTCAAGGGTGACTAGGTCACTCTAGGGAGGCGATCCTGGTGACCATAGGGGGATTTAGATGGAGATGGAGGGAAGTGGAAGTGAAGCCCCTATAGGTCAAGTCTAAGTATAGTGAAAAGTGTGGAAATAAGTCTTGGGAAGGTCCAAGGTTTTCCAAGTATGTTGAGAAACTTGCAAATGATGAAATACCTGCCCGAGACACAAGAAAATACACTTTGCAATGATGTATGTTAGTTGGATAAACAAGTTAATCTTGTTGTCCCTTATTTGAAGCTATATATAACAATATATATCAACAAGAAAATGGTACTATAAGTTGCTCAACAAATGCTAAAGATCAAGTAGAAAATGCAAGAGAAAGACTAGTAGATGACTAGCTAAACTCAAGATGAAAAAAAAATATTCTTAGCATAAAAGATAAGATTTTTGTAAACACTTGTCTGCAGAAAATTATATCATCCTTATGGATGTAACATTCAATGTATTACAACAAGAAATTTGGCCACTGCAATCCCCTCAAACTTTGTTAAAAAGTGCATTGGACCAAGGAGAAAAGGTGTGCAAACTTTGAGAAAAATCCAATGGTTGATAACATAGTTATTCAAGCAAATGCATTACGGTTTATGCAGCCCTAATGGCTGAAGATGTAATTTTGTAACAACAAGAAGAAGTAGTGGGAGAGAGGGGACACCCTAATATGGGAAGACTCCTCTCAATGAGGCCAACCAATTTCAAGCAAGAAACCTTTCAAAAGATCAAAAGTTGTGTTTCCCAAAGCAATGATTTTATATCTCCAATACAAAAAGTATGACTAGTTCCTTTACTATTGGGTTAATGGAGTCAAATAAACAAAGAGATAGAGAAGCTACCTCCTTGGGGGTGTAA
>JZKD02S1956747.1:51415-66216 GCA_000966675.3 Picea glauca
TACAATTCTCACGGATTCTTTTCCTCTCGGCCTCGAGCTTCTTCTAGAGGCATGTCCAGGGAGACGTTCAATTATGGAAGGATTGGGACGACTTTTCTCCTGCACTCCTCGCTTTGGGTTTTTTCTGTGAAATCTTGGGCTCTGGTTCCATGCAATTCTTCTAATCTTTCACCTTGTCTTCTTAAGAAATCAACCTCATCTTGGACTTGGTTTATCAGGTCTCGATGTTGACAGAGGGTTTCCATCATAAAGCTTAGAGTGGTGTTATGTGAATCCAATCTTAGGGCCAGTTGTTGGGTGGTGATGAAATTGTCTTCCACCCTCTCCTCCTCTTGGTTTTCCTATCCTGGGCACTGATCCATTCTAATGGTTCCATTGGTTGGCGTGTCTCTCCTAAGATTTTTGGTGTGGTATGAGCCTGTGCTTCCAATGTTGTTTCCTGGGTATGAGTCTTGCGTGTGTCGTTGGGCTTTGGGATTTCTATTAGTGGCCACTTCTCTTCAGGTTGAATTGTTTCTTAAAGTTCCCAATTCCAATTGGATCCTATTCCATTCTCCATGCTTAATTCCTCCTCGATGGCATTTCCTGTTATGCCCTATGGGAAAGTCGATGTTATCGTCGCACGCTTATGTATTGGCCCTTACCTCTTATGTTTTAGCTCTGTAATTTCTATCTAAAATCTGGTTTGGATTTCCGGTGTGTATCCCTTCGTCGGAGAGACTTTTTATTTCACAAAACTTCTTGTGGATGTAAAAACAATGTACTAGGCTCTGTCCTTCCTGCAATCCCCTTATGGCATCCATTCTTAAACGTGTGAAATGATGCTCATGAGGTGAGGTGGAATGCTCTACTAGCATCTGCATGTTGTGGAGCCTTACTTCAATCTTTTCTCATTCCGTTAACGTGCGCTCCATTAATGGAGGGGAGAGGGGAAATGTGAAAGTACATGGTGGGAGTGACCTCATATACAGGATCCCATGGGGGGTGAACCTCTTGTGGCACTGGATATCCATATTTGTAGGTTGCGACGTACCACTTCTCACGTTCTGATATCTGGCTAAGTACTCATATCCCCCAGACATGATGGGTGTTCATCCTAATGAGATGTTGCATTGGAGAGCCACGTGGAGGTGGGTTTTGAGTGGAGCATCGACACAAGTGTGTTGGAGCATTGGAGAGGCGTTAGGGGGGTGCTAGAAACTCAGTCCTACCCAAAACTTCCAAATAACTTGTCCTTCTGCCTATGGCTTTGTTATCCTACTCATATGTGCTCCCGTTGTTGGCTTGTCGAACATGATAGAAGGTGGGGAGCATGGAAGAAAGTGTGTCCCTAGTCCTATCGATGATTCTTTTCAGAATTGAATTCTTTGGGTTTATAATTTTAATGAAGTACCTTATTATCGTCTTGGAGTCCCCTAGGATGATCAGATGGTTGATTTGATGATCCTTTGTTATTTGATCCCCTTTGAGAAGTGCATAAGCCTCTGTTGAATTATTGGTGGTTTTGCCTAGATTCCATGAGTATGTTAGCATCCTTTGTCCTCTAGGGCTGAACAAAACCCCTCCTGCACCTCCCACCCCTGGGTTCCCTTTAAAAGCGCCATCAAAACATAGAACATGACTCTTTTGAGTATTTAGCCAACTTTTGAACTCTTGAGGTGAGAACTGAAGCTGCCAGCATGAAGTCTTTTTTGAAAAACAGGAGAGGGGGGCATCTGAGAGGTTTAGTTTGGTTAACCATGCTTCTTCTTCTCTTCTCAAAGGATCCCCTACCCGAATTGTTGTTTTCTTGGACGATAAAAACTCCCTTGGTTGGTCGAATGCATTTATCGCAACTACAAGGGGGGAGATGGTTTTTTCTTTGAAAATTATTTTGTTTCTTGCCAGCCAAATTTTCCAGCATACAAATTTTATTGAGGCCTTCTCGGCTCGACTTAGATTCAGTTTTCTCTGAAGTGATCCTTTGTAATGTTTTCCCCATTTACCAATAATGCCTCTGCTACTTGTCAGCCTTGAGATTTGGGGGACTAATTCTAGGTAAGCATTGTTCATCACTTGTTTAGTAAAATTGCAATTTAGGAACAATTGATCAGTTCTTTCCAAGCTATTGGTGCACAGGGCACATCTACATGGTCTCATATAGCCTCTTTTGTTCAAATTTTCTCCTGTTAGGAGTTTATTATGAGCCAATTTCCAGTAGAAGATGTTTATTTTTGGGAGGTTGTTTGGGCTCCATATCTCTTCCCAAATGGAATATTTGGTTGGGATAGCACAATCTTCTAAGAGTTGCTTGTAGCCCATCTTCATTGTGTACCCTACTTTCCCCATATTCAACTATCCTTTTGACTGAGGCGGACTGGGGGGTTTCTAGAGATCATTAGAAGGAATTGTTTAGCCTAATCTCTTAGGAGGGGAGGGACCTCGCCGAGATTCCATCTTTCCCAAGTGCCATTCTTATGCTAGTTTGAAATATCATAGAGGGTTGATTTTCCAAATGAGGACAGCCAGAGCTTGAAATGTTTCAGAGAAGAAATGTTAGAGAGTACCCCCGTTTCTGAGAAGTTATCCTCCCAAATCTTGATTTATTTTCCATTCCATAGGTTCCAATTGAGGTGGGATTGAATTAGCGGTAGATACGCCTAAATTATCTTCCATATGGGGGAGCCTAGTTTCCCAAGGTCTACTCCCTCCAAGCATCTTTTTCTGACTTTGGATAGGTACTTATTGCATAGTTCTTTTTTCCACTATTCTTTTTCACCTGTGATTACA
The DNA here is from genome assembly GCA_000966675.3 of Picea glauca. Lineage (NCBI taxonomy): Eukaryota > Viridiplantae > Streptophyta > Pinopsida > Pinales > Pinaceae > Picea > Picea glauca. Next base: position 54,185 of record JZKD02S1956747.1, read on the forward strand.
CGCCAAATTAGCTTGGCTCTCAGTGCTAACTTTATCCTTTCCAGGTCCCTAATGCCCATCCCCCCATTTTCTTTAGGGGCACAAGTAATAGCCCAATTTACCATATGGAATTTTTTTCCGTTATCCTTGCCTCCTTGCCAAAGAAATTTCCTTGTAATTTTGGCCATTTCTTTTTTTATTCCCACCGGAGCATAGAGGGATGAAAATTGGAAAGGATGATAATACTGCTTTTATTAAGACAACCCTGCCTATTGGATTTAACCACGTGGGTCCCCAAATTTCAAATTAATCTTTAAGTTTTTGGAGTATCACCTACCACGCCTCCCCAGGGATGGCTTTGATACTAATGGGAGTGCCTAAATACTTGAAGTATTTCCAGTCAGTCGTGAAGGAGAATTGGAGGATGCTAACTATTCTAGCCATTGTTCCCGCTTTTATGTTCCAGGCATAAATTTGACTTTTAAGTTTGTTGATAAGTCCCCCCAAAGCTTGTTCGTACTGGTTCAGAACTAGTTTGAATCTTCGGTCCATTGTTTGAGAAGATCCTCCAAGAAGTAGAGCGTCATCAACGAATTGTGAATTGTTTATCCTTTTGACGCCCCTAGCAATTTTCAATCCTGGAATATTTCTGGTGGCTCTCTCTTGCTCCAGTCTTCTATTTAGAGTTTCTTCCATAATAACATACAACAGAGGAGAGAGAGGGCACCCTTGTCTAAGACCTCTTGTCGCTTGAAAAAATGAAACTGGGCGGCCATTAATTAATGACGCTATCCAAGGGGACGAGATACAAGCCTTGATACAGGAGACGAAGGAGATGTGAAAACCAATTTTGTTTAGCACATCAAAGAGGAATTCATGCTTCACTCGATCAAAGGCATTGGCCATATCGATTTTGATTATCATTCCTTTTTCTTTGTTCATAACCCTGGTATGAATAGCTTCCTGGACTAGGATTATGTTGTACCAAATTTGTATTTTGGTCATGAAGCCCCCTTGATTAGGGAGAATTATCCTTGGGAGGAGGTGTTTTATCCTGTTGGCTATAATTTTAGTGAGAAATTTGTAGGAAACATTGCAAAGAGAAATGGGACGAAAACGATCAAAAGTGTTTGCATTTTTTATCTTTAGGGATCAGTGCAAGAAATGAGGTATTGGTGGATCCTCCTAGCTTGCAAGTAGATTGGACATATCTAATCATACAAAGCAGGTATTTTTTAATGATTTCCCAACAATTTCTATAGAAGTGGGGAGTGAAACCATCTCGCCCGGGAGCTTTATCTAGGTCAAATTGGAAGACACTCACTCTAACTTCCACTTCTGTGACTACCTTTGTCAGTTCTTGATTATCCTGATCCTTTATCAATTGTGGGATCGGTTCCATGAACTGCATAATTTGTTCTTTATTATCTGCTCCATCCTGGGTATAAAGATTTTTAAAATGAGAGCATGCTTCCTTTTTTATCTCTTCAAAGGAATTAATTACTTCTCCTGTGGATTTTTTAATTTCTTCCACTGTGTTCTTGTGTTGTCTTTCTTTGGCATGCTTATGAAAAAAGGAGGTATTTTTGTCTCCTGCTTGGAGCCACAAAGCTTTGGATTTTAATCTCCATTCCTTTTCTTCAGTGTGGAGTTCCCTTGTGTAATTTTGAAAGTGATTTTTCTCCTGCTCGAGGTGTCTAGAATGTACTTCATTGTTTTCCATTACAATGTGTATCTCTTCTAAATTATTTTTGTGTCATTCTATTTCTTCCTTTGTTCTTTTGAAGGAAGATTTGGCCCAGACCTTTAGAGCTTGCTTTTTCTTTTTCATCTTTTTCTCTCAAATATACACAGGGGTTTCATCCACCCAGGTATACCAAATCGAGGAGATTAGGGGGAGGAAGTCTGGTGAGTCCAACCACAAAGGGTTGAATTTGAAAGGAATGGGCCCCATGTTTTCTTCTTTTAGAAGAGAAATTGCTATTGTTCGGTGGTCTGAGATACCCCAAGACACTATTTGGGAGGAAATGGAGAGCGGGTGGAAGAGAAGAGGGATGTGGACGAGGAAATGGTCCAATCTAGTGGCTATGTGACCCACTCCTGTCCTTTTGTTCCTCCAAGTATATTTTCCTTTGAAGGGTTGGACGTCATACAGATCTATGTCTGAGATCAAAACCTCCATATGTTCCGGGAACTGGTCCCTAACAGAGGAACCTCCCTTTTTTTCACCTTGGTGAAGTGTTGTGCTGAAATCCCCTGCTATAATGTAGTTTTCTTGGGCTCCTAACTCTCTAATTTTCATTAGAGTTTCCCAGCACTCCCTCTTTTCCCAGTAATTATTAGGCATATAAACATTGCAGATAGGGTAGATAGTACCTGATTGGAGGTTCTTAAGTTTTACCAACGTCCAATGGGTTGATTCCACTATTTCTTCCTCCTTGTAGAGTTGAGTGTTCCACATTGTACAAACCCCTCCTGAGGCGCCTCTAGCGTTCACCGTTGTTCTGCAACGTGATTTCCATAGTTGCTTCATTTCTCACAGGGCCTCATCGCCCTGAAGTTTTGTCTCCTAGATTAAGAGGATATGGGGTTTTTCTACTTGGATTAACTTTCCCATGGCTTCTTTTTTTTTCCGCTGGCCCCGACTTCTACAATTCCAGGACACTACCTTCATTACTTGATATTGTGATTTGGTTCCCCTCCCTTCGTGGGTTGAGACTGCCCCTTTGTTGCTTGGGATTTTCCATTTTTCCCTTCTTTTTTGAGAATTTCCTCCGGTGTTGGTTGGGTTCCTAATTCTTTGTCCTGGGTAGTCGCTCTTTCCCTTCTTGTTTTATTTGTTCTCCTTCCTTATTTCATGGTTCGAGCATTCTTTGGGATTTCCATATTCATTTCTTATCCAGAGTCTTCTTGACTATCTTCCTCCTGTGCTTGGTGTATTTCCTGAAGTTGGGGGTTTGGATCCGCTTGGGGGGTCGAGAGATCCACATCCTGATCTAGGATATTTTCTTCTATATTTTCTTTAGAACTTATCAACTCTGCTTCTAAAGTTTCCAAGGGTTTGTATTTGTTCTTACTACTTTCGGCTTCATCATCAATTTGTATTGGAGATTTCCCTTTACTTTTCGAGAGAGGTCTGGAAAAAAAAAAATTCTCTTGTTGTTGGTTGCCTTCTCTATTCATCATTTTATTTCTTTTTTCTTGTTTCCATTGATCAGATGCCTTGTTTTCTGGGTGCTCCTGGATCGCCTTAGGATAGTTTTTGGTGAAGTGTTTGTATTCATGACAGTATTTGCACTTAAAAGGGAGTTGTTCATAGTCCACAGTTTGGATGTATGACCACCCATCCAAGGTGAGTTGGATTGCTTCTGGGAGCCCTTTTTCCAGGTCTACTTCTACACATAGCCTTGCACAAGATTGTAACCCATATGGTGGCTAGGCTTGATCGATGAACCTTCCCAAAGTTTTGCCTATATTTTTTATTATTTCATCATTCCAGCAGTGGAGGGGAAAGAAGGGGAGCCTAACCCATACAAGAACCGTTGAGGGAATGTCATTCTCCAGACTAAAGTCTGGAGTCCATTTGTTAAGATGCATCCCTCTGGTTCTCATGAAATACGGGCCATTCATGAAGATCAAATCTCGATCTACTTTATTTTCAAAGAGAAAAACATAGAAGATCTTACCACAAAATGTTGTAGAAAGTTGTCCTTTGATTGTTTTCTTCCAGTTATGCTCCAACCATTGAGCCATAGCTTTGGGGGATGATCAAAGTCTGGAAAACTTCCCTATCAGACCGTTTTCGGCAAGACGAACTGCAAATGGTCTCGAAGAGGGGGAGTGGACAAAAAATGTTGATATCGCTTCCAGCCTTTTTATGAACCGGGATGGAGGGGCTCCCTTGGCCACTTTTGAGTAGGAGGATATCAACGCTTGAAACACTGCAAGATCAAGCGGTGACAGTGGTTGTGGGGGATCCCCCGAGCCAGATGCCATGGCAGCCAGCGTCAGAAACCCTAGAATCTATCAGGGGATTCTCTGGATCACACTAATTCAAATATTATGGCTAGAAGGGGAGAGTAAAATATCGTCAAACCATGGGACCATGAGGTTAATGATTTGTTATAAATAAGAGGATCGACCTTTTATAAAGGGTCGATGGTTTTTGCAAATACCCTCTTTTTTGGAATTGTAAAGAACTATTTTCGAACTACCTTAATTGAGAAGTCATGTTTAGGAACGAAGACAAAATTTTGTTGTTCATCAAAGGCGTGTGTGATTGGATCTAAGGAGGAATTACTTCCGACTTGATCTCATGAATGTATGTTGTAATGAGTATGAGTTTCTGAACCTATTGATAAGTTAGTTGATTCAATATTTTTTAGTTCTTGATCTTTGTGATGGAAAGCAAATCGTTGTGTTAATGTGTGATTAATGATTAGAGTTAAGGAAACTATTTTTCTTGCCATCATTTTATTGCATGTATGTTTTCTTTCGATAATTGTATCTCAGTCAATAATTGAAATACAAACAAGTTGATGTATTAGTACTAGGCTTGTCAAAGGTGTGAAAATTTGTGTCTGCATGCTTGAGCACAAGGGTTATCCCAAGCCCAACCTTCTTCAGTAGTTAATATTTCCCCTTTTACCCAGTTGGTTTATACCAACACCAATCCTTTTATCAGACCCATCTAATAAGATAAAATACAAAAAGAGAATGTTTAAACTGAAGGAAGAACTTTCATAAGAAGATATCTTGTCAATCACTACATAAATCCCATCGATTATTTGGTCGGATCAACAGATCTGGAGAACCATTCCACTATTAAACGCTGCAGAGTCTAATTGGACTTCGATGGCGAGTTTGGTTCTTGTTGTTGAGTTAAATGGATTTAGGACCCTTCAAAAGAATCGGCGCTAGAAGGAGGGCCTGAATGAATGAATGGTTAACAACATTTCTGACATAACATTTCCCACAACCTATAGATTCAAAACAACCCACATGCATGGCTAGTAATTCTCAAGACAACCCACATACACTGAGTACTCCTGAAACGAATAACTCACCCCAACAAAAGGAAGAAAATGTATTCCCTAAAATACCTTACGCTCTTCCCCACGAGGAGTTGAACCAGTTCAGAGGAATCACAAGAGCTTACACCCAACAAATTGGAGCACTACCCTTAGCTCTGTTACTTCCTCATAGAAAACAAGTAACCAGACCAGTGGTTGACACCCCCGATCAGGTTTTTGTTCACACAGTAGAAGACCTAATATATTTCTCCCTCACCGAGATCGAACATCCCCTCAATCTAATCCCCGAAACATCAACTGGTAACTGCTCTAAGCCCAACGATTTTGAATCGGACAAAGAATGGTTTAACTCGGATCGCTCAGCTCCGGACTCAGATGACATGGAGGATAACAATTATCATAATGAAGAAAGGGGAAACCCACCCCAGAATAATCAACCTTGGTTGGCCAGAGATTCTCTGGCAATCCCTAAACGAGTACATAACCTTCCCCGACATCTAGAAAAGTTACTCCCTAAATTTGACCCTGAAACCTCGGGATTTCCTGAAGATCATTTTAAAAAGTTCATATTATTTATTAGACTGATGAATTTCCAACATGAAGACGTAGTATGCAGGCATTTCCCCTATACCTTTGAGAATTCATCCTCTACGTGGTATTTTAACTTGCATGTAGGTTCCATAACTAGTTGGACGAAGTTTCAAAATGATTTTTTAGACAAATTTGTAGAAGAAACCACTATAGGAGATTTGATGGTTGAATTTTTCGCCGCCACCATGAGTTAAAAAGAGAAGGTTAAAGAATTCAATCAATGATTCACCACTATCCTAAACAAATTCCAACACAAAGCTAAACCCACTCAGGAGTTTCAAATCATAGTATACGTTAATGCTCTCCCTGCTTCTATTTCCATGTTTGTGAAAAGGGTTGCCAAAACAACCCTAGCTGAGAACTTCAAGGAAGCCAAAACAATTGAATTCCAAATGAAGGGATGTAAAGAGGGCCATGTCTCATTAGTTAAGAAGGAATCTCAACCTCCACCCAGGAGAGGACTCTTGTTGACAAGACCCCCAAGGAAACAAGTAGAACAAGGGCCCGAAAAAGGAAGTGGAGACATAGAGGACCTACAACGAATGATAAAGAAGTTGTCAAACGAAATCATAGACATAGAAAGAAGTGCAGGGGAAGAAGCCAATGCCAAAGTCCCTATAAACCCTTTTTTAAAAGAAATCCACCGTTCAAAGAAATTGAACCTCCCCCAGCCAACTTGAACATCAACCTCGGAAATGTAGCATCCGACTCTTTATGTGCCTATCACCAAGAGAAACATTTTGAAAGAGACTGTCCACAATGGGTGGATACCATGAATTTGATGTCCAATCGGTTCCTAGACGAAGTTTCCCTTACCAAAAAATCAAGCGGGTCAGCGATGAATATTGTTGATCAGGAAGAAGTTGACCCACTGGAAGAAACAACCATGTTTTTGTGGGACCCTGACCTGTCGATGCATTCTGATGATCTATTTGAGGTTCAAGAACCACCAGCAGAGATCTTGGTTGTGCAAACCCGAAGTAGGGGTTAGTTGGTCTCAAAAGACCTTACCATTTCCCACACTTTGAGAGGGAAACAAACATTCAATCACCGGAAAGAATATTTTGTCTCCCAAAGAAATCCTATAAACATCCATACACGAGAAACGCCCAAGCTAGACTACAACATAGTAGAATATTTAAAAAAATTAAAGGTAAATATATCGGTCATGGACATGTGTAGAATTCCCCAACAAAAGGACTTTCTGTTACAAGCCTTGAAGTCAGTAGAAACTCCTATAACAAGCACTAACCAAGGAGAAAATCTAGCCCTCACGGATCTAAGAAATAAACCAACTGTAAACGCTTGCTTTGAAGATAAAAAAAGGAAGGCATTTTGTCCCACCGTTCCTCTTGACACTTGAAGTCTTCAACAGAAACCTCCATAATTGTTTGGTTGACTTAGGGGAATCCTCTAATGTTATTCCATTATCTATCTGCAAGAAATTAAACGCAGTCCTTCTCAAAAGTGATAAACATGTGATACAACTGGACATAACCCAGGTGAAAGTTATGGGAGAACTCAAGGATGTCATGATTAGAATGGAAACACACCTTAAATGTGTTCATGTAATTGACATCATTGTAGTAGATATACCAGAGGCTTATGGACTACTACTTAGTTGAGATTGGTCAGAGAAGTTGAATGGATACTTTAGCACAGACTAGGCTCACCTTTGGTTGCCATTAAAGGGACACACAAACATGATCAGAATTGATAGGGAAAGGTATCTCAAACATATTGTCACCAATTTAGAATCTCTTAACGAACCCTCTTTGGAAGATTTCCCCGTGCTAGGCAACTACTCATGCGACTCGGATTTCGGTAATTTATCCCCTCTCTCATCTGATGGTCCTCTTACTCAAAACTCTGAAATGACTTTTCAAGCAAATGTATCGACAGCATCAGAAGAAACCCTCTTATGTCAAGAACCTTTGTTGGAAACCACGGAGCAAATGGGTGGAGAAGAAGAAGTCAGTAAGCATGGAAAGGTTGATGATCCTCGCTCGCAAGTATCGACCTTGTACTTTTATGGGTCTAAATCACAAGAAGAGTCAGGAGTGGGGTGTATCCTCATTGATCCGAAGTGGAAATGAAATTTCTTGTCCTACAGACTAGAATTTGAATGCACTAATAACACCGTCGAGTATGAAACTTTGGTGCAAGGGCTGAAGAAATCCATAGAATTAAACATTAAAGAACTAAAGGTTTTCATAGACTCTGAAATCATTGTTAGGCAAGTAAGGAACACTATACATTGCAACTCTCCCCACCTCAGGAATTATCAATGGGAAGTGCACAGGATAATAGAACATTTTGAAGCCTTCAACATTATAGCGATCCCTAAAACAAAGAATACTCTTCATGATTCCCTGGCCACTGCTGCCTCGAGGCTATCCCCTTTAGAAGACTACGAATCCTCTCGATTCGTTGTGGAGCTACTCTAAAAACCATCAGTGCCAAACAATATTTATAATTGGAAGGTCTTTGAAGGAGATGAACAGATAATAAACTTCTTAACCAATCAGGAAAATTTTAAAGACCTGGATATTGACGATGAAACATTCCAAGAGAAACTAGTAGAAACCAATCCCCATGAACAAAAAGGGGAAACAGATCACTCAACTAACAAACTAAGGTTTCACATGATACCAAGAGGGGTATCCAACTTAGAGAACCTCTTTGACTTGAGGGAAAGATTTAAAGGGTCAACAAACACAAATATGGGGAGTTCTTGTCCCATGTACGAGATTGTAAACCTAGGAACCCTAGAAAACCCTAAAAATATAAATCTAGGCAAGACAGTGCCTAAAGAAGAAAGGAAGGCCTATCTCAAACTTTTTCAGAAAATATCAAAATGTTTTTGCATGGTCTTGCCGAGATATGAAAACTTATGATAATTGCATTATCCAACACACAATCCCATTAAAACCCGTAGTAAAACCCTTCCAACAGAAGCTTTGGAAGTACCACCCATCCCTAGAGCCTCTCATGTGTCAAGAGTTAAAGAAATTATTAGATGCTAAAATTATCTTTCAGGTTAGACACTCTTCCTGGGTAGCAAATTTGGTTCCTGTCAGAAAAAAGTTTGGGGAGATCTTCCTCTATGTGGATTTCAGAAACCTTAACGGAGCGTCCAAAAAGGACAACTACCCAATCTCACCGATGGAGCAACTCTTGTAGACCGTGTCTGATTCTAAGGTTTTTTCCCTACTTGACATTTTTTCAGGTTATAACCAAGTTCTAGTTTCAGAGGAAGACCGATTGAAAACTACCTTTCGAACCAAGTGGGGAACCTTTTCTTATAAACGCATGCCCTTTGGGTTAATCAATGCAAGAGAAACCTTCCAAAGGGCCATGGACAAAGCGTTTAGGGGACTAATCAACAAATGTGTAGTAGTTTATTTGGACGGTGTGACTGTGTATTCAAATAATAGAGAAGATCACATCCAACACCTAACCCAAATTTTCAAAAGGTGTAGGAAATAATGTATATCTTTAAACCCTTAGAAAACTATATTTGGTGTTGAGGAAGGGAAACTACTAGGTCATATTATATCTCGAGCGGGAATTCGCATAGACCTGGAATGAATTAGGGCAATATCTCAGCTTCATTTACCCCACAACAAAAAGGCTATGCAATCCTTCTTTGGGAAAATCAATTTTGTGAGGAAGTTCACCCCGGATTTCACTGAAACTATCAAACCCTTACAAAAAATCCGCAAAATTGTTGAATTTAAGTGGAATGACGAACGAAAAATTGCTTTCAGCAATATTAAGACTGCAATATCTTAAGCTCTAGTGTTGCGAAGTACTGACTTTAGTATAGATATTTTCCTCTATAATTTTGCCTCCAACCAATCGTTAGCAGCAGTATTAACTCAGAAGGATGATGAAAACAATGAGTCGTTGGTCTCATTTATGAGCACTAATCTCCAAGGTGTCGAACTAAATTACCCTACTATAGACAAGAAGGCTTGTGCAGTGTACAAGGCAGTAAAACATTTCAGATCTTACATCCTACAAAACCAGACCAAAGTCATTGTGCCTCATCCTACAGTCCAATCCCTATTGACATAGCAGGAGATGGGGGAAAGAAGAGGAAACTGGATGGAGGTGGTCAAAGAATTTGATCTAGATATAAAACTTGTCAAACTGGTTAAAGGAAAAGGATTGTCTAAACTGATTGTTGAAGCTCAGGACCAAGTAAATGAAGACCTCGGGTGGGAGAATGAATTGGTGTTATGGTGCGGTGAAGCTTTATATGTCCCCCCAGGGCAGGAGTCTTGGTATGGGAAACTAACGTATCTCCTACATCATGGGACTTGCCCAAAAAACCTAAAACCTAAGGAAAAGAGAGCTCTCAGACGAAAATCAACACAATATTGCCTCATAAATTTGGTGCTCTTCCGCGTTAATTATGATGGGGTACTTTTAAGATGTCTCGAATGTGAAGACGCAGACAAGGTTCTGAAGGAGATCCATGATGGTTCGACAAGTGGACACTTTTCAAGGAATACCACCACTCACAAGATATTGAGAGATGGCTATTATTGGCCTACTTTGTTTAGAGACGCTCACACATACACTAGGAATTGTAAAACTTGTCAAATGAGCACGGGGAGGGAAAAGAGAGTAGTTGTCCCACTCCAACCTATGGCCATCTCCAGACCATTCGAGCAATGGGGGTTAGATGTCATAGGATAAATTACACCGAGTTCTTCAAAAAAACATAAATACATATTGACTGCCACATACTATTTCACGAAATGGGCAGAGGTCGTCCCTCTGACTCATGTAAACAAAAAGGTGGTAATTCAATTCATAGAACAACAACTGATCACAAGGTTCGTTATGTCTTCCGTTCTTATATTTTATAATGTATCTTACTTTTCTTCCACCCTATTAACAGATTTTTCTCTAGAAAAAGGAATCATAATCAAATACTCTGCAAACTACTATCCACAGGGGAATGGAGTGGCATAATCAACCAATAAGAACCTAGTGAGTATATTGAAGAAAATAGTTGTATACAATCAGAGGAATTTGCATAGTTCACTTCATAATGCCTTATGGTCCGATAGAGTAACACCCAAGGAAGCTATAGGGAACTCCCCATACTTTCTAGTATACAGACAAGAAGCCATTCTCCCAAACGGGCTATATCTTCCATCTCTTCAGCTTGCTCACGGTTCTAGAGGACAACCCTCATCGGTTATTCAACAGAGAATTCATACCCTCCTCATGCTGGAGGAAGAAAGGGAGAAAGAAAAATCAAAGTTCATCGCTCATCAACAAATAGTTAAAATGTGGTTTGACAAGCATAAGTCTAAAGAGAAGCATTTTGAAGTAGGAGACTTAGTCCTGAAATGGGACAGAGCAAATGAGCCAAAGGGAAAACATTTGAAGTTTCAGAATCTATGTCTTTGACATTTTCAAGTAGCCGAGAAACTTGGGGCAAGCACATATCGATTGCAAAATCTAAAGGGGGAACCTGATGCCCTCCCGGTGAATGGCCAAGCCCTAAAACAATATTTCTGTTAAAAAAAAAATTGTGTGTGTTTTCATGTTATTTTATTTTTAGGTAGGATGATTACGGAGTCCTTTATTTTTTGTTTTTTTGTTGTAGTATTTTTGCATTTTGAAGTTGTGTTTCGCAAGGCATTGGTTGACCTTAATTCATAAGGTATATCAAACTATGTTCCTGACTCATTCTTACATGCAACACAAGAAACATTGGGTGAATTGTTGTTGTCTTAAAACTATGTTCCTGACTCATGCTCACATGCAACACAAGAAACATTGGGTGAATTGTTGTTGTCTTAAAATATTTATGCATCTAACCTTTGCAAATAAACAACCTCGGAAAGTGATGAAGTGTCCACCTGGTGGTCTGGCAAAACCTTAAGGGAAAGATAGTAAGCTGGAAAGGACCACATGTACCTCAAGACAGAGCTAGCAAAATTTCACCTTAACCATCTCATCTTCAAAATAACAGACGTCCTCCTTTCCCACTTGCTCAGGGCATTCTGCCGAAACAAATCAATTATATCAAATGAGTGCAAAGTAGGAGAAAGTATGCAGATAACTTCGTCAGAGCTATGGACGCTCATTGGCAGCGGAGCAAGGTCTGTGACGTCAGGGTGACATCGTCGAGGCTATGGATGTTCATTGGCAGCGAAGCAACACCGTAGCAAGTGAATGATGATAACTAAAAGGCCTAGTGCTAGTGAAGACTTTACTCGACTCTTGTCAAAAGGGGGCATGGGTCATGTTTAAAGGGAACGGAGGTAGAATAAAGGTTGAAACCCCAAAGGCAAGCCCAGATTCACGAACCGGGGAAATCCCAAATGTAAGGATAGAAGAGACTATGATGAAAGAAAAACAAAACCAATTAAGTTCTTAACCAGCTTCTGCATCAGCTAAGCT
>JZKD02S1956758.1:18723-32347 GCA_000966675.3 Picea glauca
TGAAATTGAGAAAATCATGCAAGATTTTTTTGCAAGAGGGTGTTATCTACCCTAGTACCAACCTCTATTCTTCTCATGTGGTCATGGTACTCAAGAAAGAAGGTACTTGGTGCATTTTTCCTAACTTTTGTGCCCTTAATAAACTCACCATCAAATAAATGTTTCTGATTCCTGTAATTGATGATGTCATGGATGAATTGAGTGGTTCTTAGTAATTTACTAAACTTGATCTATGTTCTAGATACCACCAGATATGTATGCAAGAAGTAGAAATTCCCAAGACTACCTTTAGAAATCACGAGGGTCACTATGAGTTCTAAGCCATTCCCTTTGGCCTATGTAATGCCCCCTCCAACTTCCAAAGTCTCATGAAGCATGCCTTATGTCTTTTTCTCTACCATTTTGTCCAAGTTTTCTTTGATGGTATTCTCATCTATAGTAAAACTTGGACATGCCATCTCTCCCATGTGGATCAAGTTCTCCATCTACTCTCTAAGAACCAAATTTTCCTCAAACAATATAAATTTTCCTTTGGAGCCTCAAACATGGAGTACCTCGATCATATTCTGGGAAAGGATGGTGTATGGGTGATCCAGGTGGATATTGGTGGCCACCCACCTATTCCAACTGGCTCCTCTTGAAAGTTTTTATTTCAACATGTTCTTCTATAATTATTTGTAATTGTGGGTTATAAACTTCTAGGGATGTATGAATCCCTACACATCTTCTAGTTGGATATTGGCAGCCACCTAGCTAATCCAACTAGCTTATTTTGGATGTTTTCATGTCATCACATCTTTCTTTACTTCTAGGGTCATTTTGGGGCCCTAAATAGTTTTTTTTTGGCTTTCCACAATCCAAATATAGACAAATTTGTATTTTGATAGTTTAATGTGTAGTTCTTGAAAATGCCTTTCCAATGGGCTATCAAGCACCTAAAACGAAGGTCGTATGCAAAAATTACGACCCTGGGAAGTTGAGGTACCAACTTACCTATCGGGGCCCACATAAATTTTGGCGTTGCATCTCCTAGGGTTAGGTTTTTGGATGTACAGGGTTTTTGCATTCATGAGTAATATTAAAAAGGCCTTTGGAGACTCATTGCAATCATTTTTCTTAGACGAATGTGTGTAGTAGCCACATCTCTTCTCAGATATAGCTACCACCATTCGAGCAAGTTCTTTTCAGTTCTACAGTTTTACAATTTTATCCTATTTCATTTGTTCAATAGAAGATATTGTTCAATGGATATATGTTGTTGTTCTCCATATCTATTTTTTTATTGTATTCAATATATTATTCATCTCGGTCCGCTCATAAATCTGGATCAGTGGTATCAGAGTAGTCTTCTCTTCATTTATTTTTCTCCATGCATGTCCTTGACATGATCTTGGTACAAGACGTTGGGACTCAAACCAGTTGAGCCTTTGCAAGATAGGTCGCACTAATCCCGAAAACAACCCATGGGGGATGAAAATAAATATGATGGAGCATGAGATCCTTTTAAAATGTTTCTTGAGGAATCCTTTGCGCGACAAAGGAACTAAATGATGGACAACTTTTCATAGATCCTTCGATGACTACCCATAGGAGAAGAATATTCATCAAGCGGTCATGCAATCCCCTTCAAGGTACAAGTAAATTTTTATATTCCATTATTTGAAGGACTGATAGATGTGGATGTTGTAGATAAATGGTTAAATTTTCTCGAAGGGTATATTTTAGTCTACAATTTTTCCGATAGGGAAAAGATTACTTTTTCTCTCCTCAAGGTCGTCCCCCATGTTAAGGACTAGTGGGATACTTACTATGAGAAAAGGGCCATAGATAAATATAAAATATTTTTGGTCTCCCCCACATTGTATTCCTTCAGGGATGTCATTAAAGAAAAACACTACCCTGTTGGAAGCTACAAGGACCAGTACACCAGATGGACCACCCTACGTCAAGAAAGGGACCAGACAGTACCAAATTTCACCAATATTTTCCATACCCTACACACCAAGTTGGGTATCAAAGAATCTGAGCGACCTATGGTGCTCAAATACTGCGACTATTTGCATAGATACATTCAAACAAAAATGGAGTTTCTAAACATCGCATCATTGGGTACGAATTATAAATATCTTGTCAAGATGGAGCATACATTTAAGCAAAAGAGGCGAGAGTTTGGATCTGGAAACTCCTCACATCTGAAGCAGGGAAAAGGCATCCCCAACCCACACAAAAAGGTACAAATCAAATATTTTCACTCTCAGGAAAACCAGTCCAATCCACAACACAAGAAGGGTAATGAGAAGTCAAAGAAGGAAACGGGAAAATGATGTGAATACCATAAAATCCCTTGGCACAACACTGAAGAATGTCACTCCAAGAAGTCACTCGTGGACAAGATCAAGGATTTCGAGTCAGAGGTTGATTCTAACTCCGAATCAAATAAATAAGGAGGGAAGTGGATTATCGATGTTGAACTGAGTGCCACTATTGCTACCATCAAAGTCTAGCCAAGCGAACCATAAGAGCTAGAGGAAGGGGAACGCCTCTTTCACTCACATATGTGGGTAAATGGGGCTCCGCTTCATTTCATTGTTGATAGCGGTAGTCATAAGATCTTGATCTCAACATAGGTCATAAAGTAGTTGGACATGTCGACAACAACGCACTTGTAAACCTACACCATCGAATGGCTTCGCCAAGGAATAGATCTCTACGTCAGCCAACAGTGTCGTCTGCCCTATGACATCAAGCCTTTCAAAGATGAGGTATTGTGTGATATTTCTTCCCTTTATTTTTTTATGTTCTTTTAGGAAAACCATATTTTTGGAAGTGGCATGTTGTGTATGAGTCTAGACCCTGCATTGTTATAATTACTTTGGGTAGACAATTGTATAGGATACCAAAGGTAGTGCCTCCTACCATTACTTCTTTAATCTCTTCTAAGCAATGTAGTAAGGTCATTTCATAGACCGGGAAGTTCATATTCTTTGTGATATGTGCTCACTGCAAGTAGAAGGTCACTTCCACATCCGTGGCCTCTACAAAAATCCTCTCTTTGCAGCAGAAACAAGTGGATGAGATCATGGAAGAGTACAGATACATCTTATCCTCACCCACCTAGGTACCAATGCACTACCAAATCAAGAATCCAATTGATCTAACCCATGGTGCACCTCTTCCTAATGGACCATTCTATCATAGATCATTGATGGAAAATGATAAAATCAATTGTCAGGTCCAAGAGATAATTCAAAAGGGGCACATCAGACCCAGCTCCTCCCCTTGCGGGAGCCCGATTGTACTAGTACATAAGAAATACGAGACCTGGAGGCTCTACATTGATTATAGAGAATTAAAAAAAATCTCAGTCAAGAACCAGTACCCAATTCCCATAATTGATGACCTTCTTGACCAACTCAAGGGTGAAAAGTTCTTCAAAAATATTGACCTAAATTCTGGCTACCACCAGGTTCCCATCGAATTAACAGATGTATGGAAGACAACTTTCAAATCTAATGAAGGTATCTTCGAATGGTTGCTCATGCCCTTTGGCTTAAGAATTGCACCAGCCACTTTCATGAAGTTGATGGATGATGTATTGAGACCCTTGACCAAATATTTTGTGGTGGTATATTTGGATGACATCCTCATCTTCGGTAGAAATTGGAAGGAGCACATGCATCATATTCAATAGGTTTTGAGCACTCTGCGATAACACAAGTTATATGCCAACTTGGAAAAATGCTCCTTTGGTATGAAAAAGGTCCAATAATTGGGATACATTGTTGATGAGCATGGGGTACATGTTGATCTAGCTAAGATCCAAGTCATCTATGACTGACTAGCCCCGACCACACTAACCAAGCTTCGGAGCTTCTTGGGACTGGCCAACTTCTACCGATGGTTCGTCTTAAGATTATCCCATATTTCATGGGCCCTCAGCCAAGTGACCAAGGGTGGTGGTGGGGAAAATTTCACGTGGGGGAAGGAACAACAACGAGAATTTGATGATATGAATCATTTCTTGTGCTCAGCTCCAGTACTCTCCTTACCCAATCTACAAAAACCGTTTGAGATTGAGATTGATGCATCTAACTATACTGTAGGTGCAGTTCTCACTCAACATGGTCATCCAATGGCATACCATAGTAAGACACTCTCAGAAACTGTCTAGAAATACCCCATCTATGAGAAGGAAATGTATTCCATTGTAAAATCTTTTCGTCAATGGAAACATTACATTCTAGGAAAGGAGACAATCATACACACTGATCATAAGCCTATACAATTCATATAGACACATGGGAAGTTGCAGAATGACTTCCATCATAAGTAGTCCACCTACTTGTAGCAGTTCCATATCAACATCAAGTATAAGACAGGGAGCACAAATCATGTTGCTAATTGCCTCAGTAGACCTCTCGTGGTTTCACTCACCATCGTGCTCCATTCTTGTGGACACGAGGCATCTGAGTGGCCCCAACTTTATCAACAATGTTCAGACTTCCCCACCACCTATCATCTCTTGGGTACAGGTGTGAATGTCATCAATTTTCACATTCAATATGGAATGTTATGCCACCTAGGACATATTTATGTTCCTACAAGAGAGCATGCAAAGATGATTTGGGAGTCTCACTACAGTCAGATGGCAGGACATTTTGGCATGGAGAAAACTGTGGTCATTCTACAAAAATATTTTTATTGGCCAAAACTTTGACAAGACGTCAACAAGTATATAAGATCTTGCACTGCCTATGCCATTTCCAAGCTAGCCATCAAGAAGAAATGATTATAAACCCCTCTTCCTACTCCCGATAATCCTTGGGAATCCATCTCAATGGATTACATGTTTGGCCTTCTGTCCACCAAACAAAGCAATGATTGTGTATTTGTGGTAGTTGATCGGTTTTTAAAGATGGAGATCCTCACAGCCTGCAAGAAGAGGATCACATCGACATATGCTGGAAAGATCTTCTTCGAACGAGTGTGGGTCCATTTTGGGATACCATAGACCATCATATCCGATTAGGACAACAGGTTCCTCAACTCATTTTCATCAAGTCTTTGGTCACTTTTGGACACCAAGCTCACTAAATCCACTGCTTTCCACCCCCAAACAGACGCCCAAAAAGAGGACATCTATCATATGATTATGCATGTACAACTCTATGCATATGCATACATGAGATGAGATTCTTCCCTATGTTCAACACAGTTACAACATGGCTCTCCATAGCTCCATCAACCATAGCCCATTTCAAGTGGGGTTGGAATTCCAACCCTTGGGTCCCATTGATGTTGCACTACCTCTTGCAACTACAAGGAAAAATATTCCCATGTTCATATTGATACCGACAAAGCCACAATATTCATTGAGAGGATTCAACACATCTKCCAACAAGTCCATGAGATTTTKCAGAAAGCCAATGCTAAGTACAAGAAGTGCCATGATCAACACAGGGTACTGCACTAGTCTCAGGTGGGAGACAAGGTCTGGTTACATTTGCAGAAAGAGTRCCTTACAGGGCCCCATCGAAATCTCCTCCCACTTCTCTATGGGMCTTACACTATCACCAAGTTTGTGGGTAGCAATTATTTTGAGCTCAACACTCCACCCTTCCTTGGATTTCACATACTGTTTAATGTGGAACTCCTTCRACCATATTTTCCACCATTATTGGACACCTCAGAGATCGCAGAATAGATGAAACCAACATATCTCAACCTTGACTATATGGAACATGAATCCACTAATCAAATCGTGGATACACAAKTCAAGGGCACTCGCCAGYAGAGGAGCGAAATTTATCRGGTTGTCAAGGMAGGGAAACTCCTACACCAAGGAAAATAACTAACYYGGGGCCAAATTCAGCAAAATTTTCCTCACACRATGGGGGAACTCAATGCAACAGAGACCATTTATTCCTAAGGGGGGAGGATTGATCCARGTGGATATTGATGGCCACCCACCTTGATCCAGATTATTTTCAACAYGAAATGAGAGTGAAGATATAATAAAGAAATGCATAGAGATATCGTGAATATCCAATAATATAACAAAAATGTATTAGAGATGCAACCATAAACACAGAGATAAAKTAATACACAATTTCTATTAATGAAAGAAATGTACARAAACTGTAAAAATACAGAGTGAAACACTCGCTAGAATGGTGGCAACTTATCTCTGAGAAGAGATGTGACGRCTACTCGCATTCTCAAGAAGATGATTACAATAAGGCTCCGAAGGAATTTTTACAATAAATAGGAATTTAAAAAACCCTATACATCCAAAAACCTAACCCTAGGAGATGAAGYGCCAAAAGTCATGTGGGCCTCGTTTGGGTAAGTCGGTACATCAACTTYCCGGGGTCATAACTTTTGCATAYGATCTATGTTTTAGGCGCACGATAGCCCATTGGAAAGGTATCATCGAGGAGATTCATTTTGGGGGCTCAATCATGCCTTTGGATATCATTGAGAAACTTGATCCCGAAAAACCTTCATTTAGGCCCTCAAAATGGCCCCAAAAGTTAAAACTGCTAAAAATAGTAAATTGCCAAAATTACCAAAAAATGTTTTGAGAAAGTTGGAAAAGGTGGGTGGCCACTGATATCCACCTCGATCAATCCTCCCTCCTTAGGAATAAATGGTCTCCATTGCGTTGATTTACCAGGGGAGAGGGAAAAGCATTTGCTGAATTTACATCTTGATGAACTGCTTGCCTTGTTGGAAAAGTTGTGTTGCTTAGCTTGTTGAAGGTTGTCATGTGGTTGGAAGGGTTGGACCTTTTTAACCAATCTAGCTACATGAGATTCCTATGTGCAGAAGGAATCTTTACACTTTGTTGCAATCTTTTCGACCTGCTTCTGTTGGATACAAGGTGCTTGGGACGAGGTTGTAGTGGTTGTAGTATCCTTTTGTTCACCTTTTGAAGAGATTGTGAAGAAGATGAATTTTGTAGTATGAAACACTACCTTGTGGCACTGTTTAGATGGGATAGTAGTCAGAACTACCTCTCGTATTCTGTAGAGATGCCCCCCCAGAGAAACAATGACACTATGGGGTAGAGACTCATAAATAGCATGGTGCTTCCACATATATGATTGGCCCAAGAGAACATCACAGAAATCCAGTGGGGAAAAATCATGTAATACCTCATCCTTGAAGGGTTGGATGTTGTATGACAATCGATATTGTTGGTTGACATAGAGATCTCATCCCTGGCGAAGCCACCCGATGTTGTATGGTTACAGATGTGGTGTTGTCAAAAATCCCAATTGTTTGACGACCTCCGCTGAGATGAGTTTCTTCTAGCTTCTGTTATCAACAATAAAATGTAGCAGGGTCCCCTTCACCCACATCTTTGAATGAAAAAGGTGCTCCCCCTCTTTAGGATCAGTTGGTTCTTCTAGATGAATTGTTGCAATCGCAACAATAACAATGGGGTCTCTGTCGATGATCTATCTTTTACCAGTATTTTCAGAATCAGATTATGAATCAGGGTTCGTCTCCTTTTCTTTGATCTTGGCCACAAATGATTGTTTTGAGCGACATTCCTTGGTGTTGTGTCAGGGGATTTTGTGGAAATCACACCATTTTCTGGTGTCCTTCTTTGTCTTTTTGTGACCCTTCTTTTCCTGTGTCTTAGACTGGTTTTCGGGAGACTGTTTGTTAGGGCTGTATTTATCATACTTTGGTTGTTGCATATTTGAAGACCCAACCTCTCGTTTGTTCTGGTGCTTAAATTTCTGCTCGATTTTAACAACATATTGATAAGCAACACCTAGTGATGAGATGTCCAGAAAATCCATTTCATTTTGGATGTATTTGTGTAGATCTCCATGGTATTTCAGAACCAAATGTCATTCAGAATATTTGATACACATCTTGGTTCTCAAGGTATGGAAGGTATTAGTGAACTCTGGAACTTCTTGGCCCCTCTCTTGTCGTAGTGTGTTCCATCTCATGTATTATTCCTCATAGTTTCCAACAGGGTAATATTGTTCCTTTACCGCATCCACAAAAAAATCCCAAGTGGGCTCGACCCCATATATTCTAGACTCCTCTAAGGAACTTTGATCCCAATAAGCTTCCCACCAATGCTTGACATGGGGGAGAGATTTAAGGAGTTCGAAGGTGATATTTTCCCTGTCAGAAAAATTATGAACAAAGAAATAACCTTCTAACATATTTAACCATTTGTCTAGGGCATCCGCATCTATCTGACCTTCAAATATGAGAATATCAAAATTAACCTGTACCTTGAAAGGAGAGGTGCTTCCAAAGTGGTTGTTTGTTGAATATGCACTTGTTTCTATCAACAGGCATTGAAAGATATGGGAAAAATTCTCCATCATTTCGTCCCTTTATCATGTGAGAGCTTGCTCAAGCAACAGATTAATAGAATTGTCTACTTCATCATTTTTATTTTCTTCCTCCATGGAGGGTTTCTTGGGTGTGCGAGAATGATTGTCTTCAAGAGATACAAGATCAAGACCCAACTTGCTATACTCGTAACTCATTAGGGACATGCACTGAAAAAAACGATCAAGAGCAGTATGCTCCGATACCACTGATCCAGATTATTTTTGGCACAAAATGAGAGCGGAGATATAATAAATAAATGCACAAAGATATTGCGTATATACAATAATATAATAGAAATGTATCAGAGATGAAACCATAAACACAGAGATACAGTAATACATGATTTATATTAATGAAATAAATGTACAGAGACTGTAAAAATACAGAGTGAAAGACTCACTAGAATGGTGGCAGCTTATCTCTGAGAAGAGATGTCATGGATACTCGCATTCGCAAGAAGATGATTACAATGAGGCTCTGAAGGAATTTTTACAATAAATAGGAATGTCAAAAACCCTATACATCCAAAAACCTAACCCTAGGAGATGAAGCACCAAAAGTCATGTGGGCCCCATTTGGGTAAGTCAGTACATCAACTTCCCGGGGTCGTAACTTTTGCATCCATTGAGAATATAGATCCTAAAAAACCTTTATTTAGGCCCTCAAAATGGCCCCGAAAGTTAAAACTGCTAAAAATAGTAAATTACCAAAATTTCCAGAAAACTATTTTGAGCGAGTTGGAAAAGGTGGGTGGCCACCATTATCCACCTGGATCAATCCTCCCTCCTTAGGAAGAAATGGCCTCCATTTTATTGAGTGCCTGGGGGAGAGGGAAAAGCATTTGCTGAATCTGCATCTTGATGAGTTGCTTTCCTTGTTGGAGAAGTTGTGTTGCTTAGCTTTTTGAAGGTTGTCATGAACATGTGGCTGGAAGGGTTGGACATTTTTAACTATTCTGGCTACATGAGATGCCTGTGTGCAGAAGGAATCTTTAAAATTTGTTGCAATCTTTTTTACCTGCTTCTGTTGGATAGAAGGTGCTTGGGTCGAGGCTATAGTGGTTGTAGTATCCTTATGTTCACCTTTTGAAGAGATTGTGAAGAAGTTGAATTTTGTAGTATGAGATACTACCTTGTGGCATTGTTTAGGTGGGACAGTATTTAGAACTACCTATTATGTAGAGATTACCCTCCAGAGAAACAATGACACTATGGGGTTGAGACTCATAAACATCATGGCGCTTCCACATATATGGTTGGTCCAAGAGAACATCACAGACATCCAGTGGGGAAACATCACATAATACCTTATCCTTGAAGGGTTGGATGTCATATGAAAATCGACATTGTTGGTTGACATGGATATCTCATCCCTGACAAAGCCACCCGATGTTGTATGTTTGCAGATGTTGTGTTGTCTAAAATCCAAACTATTTGACGACCTATGTTGAGATGAGGTTTTTCTGGCTTCCTCTATCAACAATAAAATGAAGTGGGCCCCCCTTCACCCACATTTGTGAATGACAAAGGCGCTCCCCCTCTTAAATATTGGTTGGTTCTTCTGGTTGGATTGTTGCAGTCACGAAAATAGTAGTGGGGTCTACGTCAATGATCTGTATTTTACCAGTGTTTTCAGAATCATATTTTGAATCAGGGTTTAGATCCTTTTATTTGATCTCGGCCACCAATGGCTATTTTGAGAGACATTCCTTGGTGTTGTGCCAGGGGATTTTGTGGACATCACACCATTTTTTGGTGTCCTTCTTTGTCTTTCTATGACCCTTATTTTCCTATGGCTTGGACTGGTTTTCAGGAGACTATTTGTTAGGGTCATCTTTATCATACTTTGGTTGTTGTAGATTTGCAGACCCAAACTCCCATTTGTTCTAGTGATTAAATTTATGCTCGATTTTAACAACATATCGATAAGAAACACCGAGTGATGAGATGTCTAGAAAATCCATTTCAGTTTGGATGTATCTGTGTAGAGCCCCATGGTATTTTAGAACCAAATGTCATTCAATTTCTTTGATACCCAGCTTGGTGTGCAAAGTATGGAAGGTATTGGTGAACACTAGAACTGCTTGGTCCCTCTCTTGCCGCAGTGTGGTCCATTTCTTGTACTATTCCTCAGAGTTTCCAACATGGTAATACTGTTCCTTTACCGCATCCACAAAAAAATCCCAAGTGGGCTCAACCCCATATATTCCAGACTCCTCTGTGGAACTTTGCTCCCAGTAAGTTTCCCACCAATTCTTGACATGAGGGAGATATTTAAGGAGTGCGAAGGTGATCATTTCCCTGTCGGAAAAATTATGAACAAAGAAATAAGATTCTAACATATTTAACCATTTATTTAGGGCATCCACATCTATTTGACCTTCAAATACGAGAATATAAAAATTAGCATGTACCTTGAAAGGAGAGGTTCTTCCAAAGTGTTTGTTTGATGAAAATGTGTCTGTTTCTATTGCCAGGTGTTGAAGGATGTGAGAAAAATTCTCCATCATTTCATCCCTCTATTGTGTGAGAGCTTTCTCAAGCAACAGAATGATAGAATTGTCTTCTCCATCGTTTTTCTTTTATTTCTCCATGGAGGGTTTCTTGGGTGTGTGAGAGCGATTATCTTCAAGAGAAACAAGCTCGAGACCCAAATTTCTATACTCGGACCTCGTTGGGGACATGCACTGAAAACAATCGATCAAGAGAAGCCTTCTTTGATACCACTGATCTAGATTATTTTCGGCACGAAATGAGAGCAAAGATATAATAAAGAAATGCACAGAGATATTGCGGATATCCAATAATATAATAGAAATGTATCAGAGATGCAACCATAAACACAGAGATAAATTAATACATGATTTCTATTAATGAAATAAATGTACATAGACTGTAAAAATACAGAGTGAAAGACTCGCTAGAATGGTGGCAGCTTATCTCTGAGAAGAGATGTGACGGTTACTCGCATTTGCAAGAAGATGATTACAATGAGGCTCTGAAGTCCTTTTTACAATAAACAAGAATTTCAAAAACCCCATACATCCAAAAACCTAACCCTAGGATATGAAGCGCCAAAAGTCATGTGGGCCTCATTTGGGTAAGTCAGTACATCAACCTCACGGGGTCGTAACTTTTGCATACGATCTTCGTTTTAGGCGCACAATATCCCATTGGAAAGGTATCGTCTAGGAGACTTATTTTGGGGGCTCAATCATGCCTTGGTCTATCATTGAGAATATCTATCCCCAAAAACCTTCATTTAGGCTCTCAAAATGACCCCGGAAGTTAAAACTGCTAAAAATAGTAAATTGCCAAAAAAATGTTTTAAGCAAGTTGGAAAAGGTCAGTGGCCACTGATATCCACCTGGATCACACCTATTCCAAATGGATCCTCTTGACACTTTTTAGTTCAACACGTTCTTTTGTACTTCTTTGTAATTGTGGGTTCTACACTTCCAGGGATGTCTTAATCCCTACACATCTTCCAGGTGGAGATTGGTGTCCGCCCACCTAATCCAATTGGATTATGTTGGATTTTTTCATGTCAGCACATCTTTTTGTACTTCCAGGGCCTTTTTGGGGCCCTAAACAATGTTTTTTTTTCTTTCCAAAGTCAAACTATAGACAAAGTTAGATTTTGACAGTGTAATGGGCAATTCTTGAAAACACCTTTCCAATGGGTTATCATGTGCCTAAAACAAAGGTCGTATGGAAAATTTATGACCCTAGGAAGTTGAGGTACCAACTTACCCATCGGGGCCCACATAAATTTTGGCGTTTCATCTCCTAGGGTTAGGTTTTTGGATGTCTAGGGTTTTGACATTCATGAGTAATGTTAAAAAGGCCTCTGGAGCCTCATTGTAATCATTATGGTCAGACCAATGCACGTAGTAGCCACATCTCTTCTCAAAGATATCTACCACCATTTGAGAAAGTTGTTTTTAGTTCTGTAGTTTTACAGTTTCATCCTATTTCATTTATTCAATAGAATATTTTGTTCACTAGATATCTTTTGTTGTTCTCCGTATCTATGTTTTATTGTATTCAGTCTACTAGTCATTTCATTCCGCTCATAAATCCGGAACAACAGGTGGATCCTAAGAAAATGGAAGTTATGCAGGATTGGCCTCGCCCTAAAACTCTTAATAGCTTGCATGGATTTMTGGGTTTAACAAGTTATTATTGCAAGTTTGTTAAGAATTATGGAAAAATTGCAGCACCTCTCATTGCTCTCCTTAAAAATAATTCCTTCACTTGGACTCCAGTAGCTAACTAATCCTTCTAAGCCTTGAAATACGTTATGTGCATGACTCTGGTCCTAGTCATTCTCGACTTCACCAAGACTGTTGTCTTGGAATGTGATGCTTCTAGAAAAGGAATTGGGGTAGTCCTCATGCAATATGGTCATCCTTTGGCCTTCACCAACAAACAACTTTCAGAAATACATTTGGGCCAATCCATCTATGAAAAGGAAATATTGGTTATTTTGTATGTTGTATATCTTTAGTGTCCTTATCTATTGGGGAAATGCTTCCATATTAAAAATGATCACCAAAGTCTCAAGTATTTTTTGGAACAAATGATTTCATCCATGGAGCAACAAAAATGGGTCACCAAGCTATTTGGATATGATTATAAGATCATTTACAAGAAGGGAAAATAAAATGTGGTTGTTGATGCTATTTCCTGAAAACATGAATAAGAATGGTCCCTTTTTTCCCTCTCCTTCATTGTACCCGATTGGCTCCAAGATGCTTGTAAGAAATGGTTGCAAGATCCCAAAATATCTCCCTCGATCCAACAATTGCAAGCAAATTCTCTATCCTCTCTAGGATACTCTTGGAACAATAATGAGCTTCACTACAAAGGTCTCCTCTATCTAAGAAAACAATCACAACTTAAATCTACGGTGCTTTATGAGCTTCATGCTTCACCCACCGTTGGAAATTTAGGATTTACCAAAACCTATGAAAGGGTCAAACATTATTTTTTCTGGGATGGTATGAAACAGAACATACACACCTTTGTGGTTGAATGTGATGTCTTTCAATGCAACAAGGGATAAATAGTCAAAGACCCTGGAATATGTTGGATTACTGAGAGGGGGGGTGAATCAGTAATAGCATAATAATA
Source organism: Picea glauca (assembly GCA_000966675.3). Classification (NCBI taxonomy): domain Eukaryota; kingdom Viridiplantae; phylum Streptophyta; class Pinopsida; order Pinales; family Pinaceae; genus Picea; species Picea glauca. The sequence continues at coordinate 32,229 of JZKD02S1956758.1, forward strand.
ATCCTTTTTCTTTAAATGTTATATCAATGTAGAATTATTATCCAATAATGAGCAGTAAGAAATAAACAATCACACACATACACAATACACCAGTGTTTTACGTGGAAACCCAAATCGGG
>JZKD02S1956758.1:32357-51538 GCA_000966675.3 Picea glauca
AATGCTCGTTGTTGTTCCTTCCCCCACATGAAATTTTCCCCACCACCACCCTTGGTCACTTGGCTGAGGGCCCATGCAATATGGGATAATATTAAGACGAACCATCGGTAGAAGTTGGCCAGTCCCAAGAAGCTCTGAAGCTTGGTTAGTGTGGTCGGGGCTAGTCAGTCATAGATGACTTGGATCTTAGCTAGATCAACATGTACCCCATGCTCATCAACAATGTATCCCAATTATTGGACCTTTTTCATGCCAAAGGAGCATTTTTCCAAGTTGGCATATAACTTGTGTTATCGCAGAGTGCTCAAAACCTATTGAATATGATGCATGTGCTCCTTCCAATTTCTACCGAAGATGAGGATGTCATCCAAATATACCACCACAAAATATTTGGTCAAGGGTCTCAATACATCATCCATCAACTTCATGAAAGTGGCTGGTGCAATTCTTAAGCCAAAGGGCATGAGCAACCATTCGAAGATACCTTCATTAGATTTGAAAGTTGTCTTCCATACATCTGTTAATTCGATGGGAACCTGGTGGTAGCCAGAATTTAGGTCAATATTTTTGAAGAACTTTTCACCCTTGAGTTGGTCAAGAAGGTCATCAATTATGGGAATTGGGTACTGGTTCTTGACTGAGATTTTTTTTAATTCTCTATAATCAATGTAGAGCCTCCAGGTCTCGTATTTCTTATGTACTAGTACAATCGGGCTCCCGCAAGGGGAGGAGCTGGGTCTGATGTGCCCCTTTTGAATTATCTCTTGGACCTGACAATTGATTTTATCATTTTCCATCAATGATCTATGATAGAATGGTCCATTAGGAAGAGGTGCACCATGGGTTAGATCAATTGGATTCTTGATTTGGTAGTGCATTGGTACCTAGGTGGGTGAGGATAAGATGTATCTGTACTCTTCCATGATCTCATCCACTTGTTTCTGCTGCAAAGAGAGGATTTTTGTAGAGGCCACGGATGTGGAAGTGACCTTCTACTTGCAGTGAGCACATATCACAAAGAATATGAACTTCCCGGTCTATGAAATGACCTTACTACATTGCTTAGAAGAGATTAAAGAAGTAATGGTAGGAGGCACTACCTTTGGTATCCTATACAATTGTCTACCCAAAGTAATTATAACAATGCAGGGTCTAGACTCATACACAACATGCCACTTCCAAAAATATGGTTTTCCTAAAAGAACATAAAAAAATAAAGGGAAGAAATATCACACAATACCTCATCTTTGAAAGGCTTGATGTCATAGGGCAGACGACACTGTTGGCTGACGTAGAGATCTATTCCTTGGCGAAGCCATTCGATGGTGTAGGTTTACAAGTGCGTTGTTGTCGACATGTCCAACTACTTTATGACCTATGTTGAGATCAAGATCTTATGACTACCGCTATCAACAATGAAATGAAGCGGAGCCCCATTTACCCACATATGTGAGTGAAAGAGGCGTTCCCCTTCCTCTAGCTCTTATGGTTCGCTTGGCTAGACTTTGATGGTAGCAATAGTGGCACTCAGTTCAACATCGATAATCCACTTCCCTCCTTATTTATTTGATTCGGAGTTAGAATCAACCTCTGACTCGAAATCCTTGATCTTGTCCACGAGTGACTTCTTGGAGTGACATTCTTCAGTGTTGTGCCAAGGGATTTTATGGTATTCACATCATTTTCCCGTTTCCTTCTTTGACTTCTCATTACCCTTCTTGTGTTGTGGATTGGACTGGTTTTCTTGAGAGTGAAAATATTTGATTTGTACCTTTTTGTGTGGGTTGGGGATGCCTTTTCCCTGCTTCAGATGTGAGGAGTTTGCATATCCAAACTCTTGCCTCTTTTGCTTAAATGTATGCTCCATCTTGACAAGATATTTATAATTCGTACCCAATGATGCGATGTTTAGAAACTCCATTTTTGTTTGAATGTATCTATGCAAACAGTCACAGTATTTGAGCACCATAGGTCTCTCAGATTCTTTGATACCCAACTTGGTGTGTAGGGTATGGAAAATATTGGTGAAATTTGGTACTGTCTGGTCCCTTTCCTGACGTAGGGTGGTCCATCTGGTGTACTAGTCCTCGTAGCTTCCAACAGGGTAGTGTTTTTCTTTAATGAAATCCATGAAGGAATACAATGTGGGGGAGACCAAAAATATTTCATATTTATCTATGGCCCTTTTCTCATAGTAAGTATCCCACCAGTCCTTAACATGGGGGACGACCTTGAGGATAGAAAAAGTAATCTTTTCCCTGTCGGAAAAATTGTAGACTAAAATATACCCTTTGAGAAAATTTAACCATTTATCTACAACATCCACATCTATCAGTCCTTCAAATAATGGAATATAAAAATTTACTTGTACCTTGAAGGGGATTGCATGACCGCTTGATGAATATGCTTCTCCTATGGGTAGTCATCGAAGGATCTATGCAAAGTTGTCCATCACTTAGTTCCCTTGTCATGCAAAGGATTCCTCAAGCAACATTTTAAAACGATATCATGCTCCATCATATTTATTTTCATCCCCCATGGGTTGTTTTCGGGATTAGTGCGACCTATCTTGCAAAGGCTCAACTGGTTTGAGTCCCAACATCTTGTACCCAGATCATGTCAGGGACATGCATGGAGAAAAATAAATGAAGAGAAGACTACTCTAATACCACTGATCCAAATTTATGAGCGGACCGAGATGAATAATATATTGAATACAATAAAAAAATAGATATGGAGAACAACAACATATATCCATTGAACAATATCTTCTATTGAACAAATGAAATAGGCTAAAACTGTAAAACTGTAGAACTGAAAAGAACTTGCTCGAATGGTGGTAGCTATATTTGAAAAGAGATGTGGCTACTACACACATTCGTCTAAGAAAAATGATTACAATGAGTCTCCAAAGGCCTTTTTAATATTACTCATGAATGCCAAAACCCTATACATCCAAAAACCTAACCCTAGGAGATGCAACGCCAAAATTTATGTGGGCCCCGATAGGTAAGTTGGTACCTCAACTTCCCAAGGTCGTAATTTTTGCATACGACCTTTGTTTTAGGTGCTTGATAGCCCATTGGAAAGGTATTTTCAAGAACTACACATTAAACTATCAAAATACAAATTTTTCTATATTTGGATTGTGGAAAGCCAAAAAAAAACTATTTAGGGCCCCAAAATGACTCTAGAAGTAAAGAAAGATGTGATGACATGAAAACATCCAAAATAAGCTAGTTGGATTAGCTAGGTGGCCGCCAATATCCAAATAGAATATGTGTAGGGATTCATACATCCCTAGAAGTTTATAACCCACAATTACAAATAATTATAGAAGAACATGTTGAAATAAAAACATTCAAGAGGAGCCAGTTGGAATAGGTGGGTGGCCACCAATATCCACCTGGATCACCCATACACCATCCTTTCCCAAAATATGATCGAGGTACTCCATGTTTGAGGATCCAAAGGAAAATTTATATTGTTTGAGGAAAATTTGGTTCTTAGAGAGTAGATGGAGAACTTGATCCACATGGGAGAGATGGCATGTCCAAGTTTTACTATAGATGAGAATATCATCAAAGAAAACTTGGACAAAATGGTAGAGAAAAATACATAAGGCATGCTTCATGAGACTTTGGAAGTTGGAGGGGGCATTACATAGGCCAAAGGGAATGGCTTAGAACTCATAGTGACCCTCGTGATTTCTAAAGGTAGTCTTGGGAATTTCTACTTCTTGCATACATATCTGGTGGTATCTAGAACATAGATCAAGTTTAGTAAATTACTAAGAACCACTCAATTCATCCATGACATCATCAATTACAGGAATGGGAAACATTTATTTGATGGTGAGTTTATTAAGGGCACACAAGTTAGGAAAAATGCACCAAGTACCTTCTTTCTTGAGTACCATGACCACATGAGAAGAATAGAGGTTGGTACTAGGGTAGATAACACCCTCTTGCAACAAATCTTGCATGATTTTCTCAATTTCATTATTTTGGGAAAATGGATGATGATAAGGATGAACATTGGGAGAAATAATGTTGGGAACAAGGGGAATGGAATGATCATGAAAACCACAAGAAGGGGGAAGTCCCAAAGGAATGGAAAAAATATCTTGGTGTTTGGAGATGATAGATTAGAGGTCAGGATGCATGAAGGGTGTCTCAACTAATTGATTGGAATGGAGTTGGGAAATAATACGTGAATGACCATTCTTGAGAAGATTTTTCACTTGATGGGAACTGATGATATCAGGAGAACCTGATGTGATTCCTTGGAATTGATATTTTTGTCCCTCATGGTGGAATTGCATGGTTAATTCCTTAAAATCCATGAGAATGGGGCCCAGAGTGCATAACCATTTAGCTCCTAGCACAATGTCACAACCTCCCATGTCGATGGAAAACATATGAGATTTCAGGTGGTACTATCCAATTTGAATATGTACATTTTCACAATGCCCACCAAATTTCATGGACTCACCATTGACGATCATGATTTGAAAAGTTTTGACTACAAAAATATAGCAATTGGTTTCCTGGGTAATGTGGTGGTGAATAAAATTATGTGTGCTTCCAGTGTCAAGAAGGATGATGAATTTCCTATGCTTAATATATCCAATGAACTTGAGGGTTTGTGGAGTAGAGAATCCATTGAGGGCATGCAATGAAATCAGGGGGTCAACTTTGGGTGGGTTAACGGGATCTGTAGTAGCATCGGGAAGGGGTATCTCTTCAATAGGGAGAAATACAACTTCTTATTTAGCAACATCCTATGAAATGGACAAAAAACGTTTTTGTTCCTTACACTTGTGCCCGGGAAAATATTTTTCATCACAATTATAGAAAATACCCTTGATTTGGTGCTCAACCATTTCATCTCGAGTTAGTTTCTATACCTTGAGGGGAGGGGAAGAGGGGGAAGGATTTGTGTGTCAAGGGAGAGGAACAAAAGAGGGATTTTTGTTCTAGGAAAAAACAACTTGTTGGGATTATTTGAAACATTTAGTAGCTTCCAAGCAAGTCTGAGGGTGAGCCATGAGGACCTGGGCTTGTATTTCATCCTTTAGGCCACTGATAAAACATTCCCAAAATAACGCATCTGTCATGCCCTCCATTCTAAAGGCTAAATTCTCTAAGGCATCTATAAAGTCTTCCACTATTCCTGACTATTCCAACTTGGTCAAACATCCTAAATATTGGGTGTCGGTGTCAAAACATTCATAGAGTTTTGCAACAAATTGGGTCCATGCAATATACCCCTCGCATGCATTTTTACACCATTTCCACCATTTCCAATGTTCAATATCCATATAGAGAACATCATAACAAAGTTTGGACAACTCATCAATAATGACATGCAGAAATAAATAATGCTCCATTTGAGTGACCTAACTTGTGGGGTCAGAGCCATCAAATTTATTGACCTCAACTTGGGGAAGACAGGGGTCATGATGAAAGGAGTTGGATTGAAAAATCATAGAATGGGAGGAATCAATACCATCTAAGTGTGATGGTTGGTTCGAGGGGGCAGGGCCCTACGGGTGGTTCAAGAACTGGTTGACAACATACTAGAGGGTGGAAAATTGTCCCATGAATTTGGCATACATGGCGTCAAATTTTTGTTGTACTTGGGTCTCTAATTTTTCAATACAAAAATTGTCAGAAACAATATCAGAAGTCACTTGTTGGAGGGACTCCTTGGTTTGAGTGATGGAAGCTTGTAGTTCTTGGTTGTGAGTGGTGTCCATTTAGATGTGAGGGGTGCCTATAAGGGAAATGGGTGGGTGGAACCACAAAAAATAAGTAATTATAAGTGGTAGGTGCCACGATGATCAAGGTGAAAAGGAGGATATAATGGGAGAGGTGGAAAATAGGGTTACCCAAAAGGGGGTCGGGTCCACTGATTTTTTTTTTTATTGAAAATGAAAGGTACCACTACGATCAAGTAGAGGAGAGAAACCCAATGGGACAAGTCCCAAATAAGGGTGTCGACAGTACCACAATACTCTTTTTTTTACTCTTTTGGAGTTATACTTTGATTTGAATAGTACTAGAGTGGAGAAATGACCAAATTATTAACAGGAAGAAATGTGCAGGAATTTTGCAACCCAAATGTAGGGGGCAAGGTTGCACAACAATAGATCTTGTTTGTTCCTTTTCTTCTCTGTTTCTATCCCAAGGGTTAGGGTTTTTAGGGTTTCTATAGAAAAGGGTTTTCCCTATGCTATAGCTCTCTGATATAGGTGTGGGGTCAAACAATAGTACTTGAACCAATATCTCAGGGAACCAACTAAGGAGGCTATACCATACCCTTATCCATACTAGCCAATTATCTAGGTACTAGAGAGTATCTTCCTGAGTGTTGTTCTTGGTGGAACTATAACATTCAGGTGGTCGATCAATTTATCTATGGAGGACTTCAGGATATCTAGGTCGATCCGTATACAGGGATTGTCTGATGCACTACCACTCGAAGGGGTACCAACATGGGTTACAAGGGTGGCCAACAATGTGTGATTAAGTACCACTTGCAGTTCTTGCATGTATGCTTCCTTGACCATGGATTTATACGATGAACAATAGATCTCTGTAGATTTAAGACGTTGAAATACATCTCTACCTTGAAAAAAATAACGCACAATTTTCTTCCAAGGAAAAGTGTTATGATACCACTTGTAAGGTACCAGATCTATTACAATAGTAGAAAAAAGAAATACTGTAGAAAATAACAGTGGAACAACAAAGTATATGAAACCACAACACCAAAATAATACCTTTATTGATAGGAGACAATGTTCACTTTCCTCTTCGAGGGGGAAACCTCCAACAAAGGAGCACTATATTATAATAATTCTCAAGACAAAACTTCTCATGCCTCCTACTCTTATTTATGCTAATTATATATTCCAAAGAACCTTCTAGAAGAAGATATTTCTAGAAGTGGAATATTCTATTAGGTCTTCTTACATTGACTTGTTGTCATTTATTAAATAGGCCTTATAAACTAATGTTGGAATTTATTACATGGAAAATATGTTATTCTACCTACATGAGGGGTTAGGGAGGTTAGTTCCCTAACACTTACAAGGTTACCAACTAAGAGGGAAGTGGAGCATGAGATTCATTTTTTTCCTTAATCCCTATTTCCAAATATTAGGTTGTCTAGATAGCCCATCCTAGAAGAAGATGAAGTGAAGAAATAGTTGTAGTAGCTATTGGAGTAGGTATTAATTCATCCAAGCACCTCACCTTGTCGATCACCTATCATCATAGTACCCAATAAGGATGGGAGGACTTGGAGAATGTTTATTGAATATAGAGCTCTAAATAAGATCACCCTCAAGAATCAATACCCTTTTCCTAGGATTCATGACTTGCTAGATCCGTTGAAGCATGCCAAGTGCTTCATAAAAGTTGGATCTCAAATTGGGATACCACCGGGTATGAATTAAAGAATAAGACACATGGAATACCACCTTTAAGACATACAAGGTCTATATGAATGAATAAAAGTTCATTTTGGTTTATGTGATGCACTAGCTACATTTATGCATTTGATGAATGATGTATTACATCCCTTACTAGACTCATTCGTAATAGTGTACTTAGATTATATATTGTTTTATATTTATATGTAGGAATATCATATCTCACATCTCAAGTGGGTTTTAGAGACCCTAAGAAATCAACAACTATTGGAAAACCTTAGGCAATGTGAATTTTTTTAGCAGTGATTCCTACATTTAGGGTATGCTCTTGGTGGAGAGGAACTCAATTTAGGTACCATAAAGATGGAGGCCATACTCAAGTGGCCAAATACTAATAATGTCATTTAGGTTAGGATATTTATGGGAGAATTATAGTACCTATGGAAGTTTATAGCATCCTTTTTAATTGTGGCTGCACCACTCCATGCCATAACAACCATTGGAAATAATTACCAATGGGGAAAGAATCAACACAAATATTTTCATGAAATAAAACAAAAGACCATTTAAGCACCATTTCTTACATTTTCCAATTTGTAGAATCCTTTGAAGTGGATCAGATAGATGTAGGTGGATATGCTATGGGAGTGGTCTTGATGTAGGGAGTTAAGTTGGTATGATATCATTATGAAATGTTCCAAAGTGGAGTCTTGGCCTACCCTAATCTTTTCTTTAGTTAACTTCATTAATAAATGTAAGAGATATCTAATGGACAAGAAGACCATCATCCCCATTGATCACTAGCCATCGAAATATTTGTAGGACTAGAGTAGGCTTAAGAAAACAAGACACTACAATGGATGGGGTTTTTACAACAAATTTATCTTATCATCAACTATAAGAAAAGAGGAACTAATAATTTGGCAGACATATTGTTACGATATTTTCACTCCTATGACTAAGGTTAATTTCACAACAAAATGGAAAATACAAGAGAACTAATTCAAACCAAAAGTACTTATGACATACAATATAGTAACTACCAAGATGTTTTAAACCACTTACCCAGATGAATGAAGTTTGGAGTATATCCTTACTCCAACCACTTGTTTCGATATATCCTTTGTTGACCTACACACAAAGAAGAGAAAATATACAAATAAAGTAGTTACAATAACTGAAATATAACTACCTAAACTAACTTGGATCAATAATGTAGTTTCCTACCAAACACATGCACATAACCATAATGAAATACATTAATTACACATGATTGGGAGAAAGAAAGAAGAGAGTTATTTTATATTAGAATGAACAACAGATAACATAGAATGAAGTCACTTGATCCTTGCTATGGTATTTCTTTGAACCACTATCTAGATTCCTTCTCCCAAGACACTAAAAGTTGCTTAACCAACAAAATCCTAACTCGAAGTAAGTGAGGGGAAGAGGAGGAGTCTCTTTCCTCCAACATGATAGTATGAGAAAGGGTTATTGGAAACAAGGGTTTCCAAAAATGAGAATGGCCTTAAAATCATAGGAAATAACTTCTAGCATACTTGAAGATAAATTTGATAGAATATGGGTGCTCCCCTTCCCCTCCACCCTATGGCTCTATTTATACCAATAATAGCTGGTTGGAGTAGTTCTATAAAAGGAATAGAAGGTTAACAACCTAAGAAACCCATAAACGCTGAAAAAAAAGGTGTGTTTTGCACACATTTATATTGTTTTAGTGCATTCTATAGGAATACGTGAGTTGTCAAAGGTAAAAAAGAATATATAAATTTGCATACATGTGTTCTCAGATTAAGAGTAGAGTATGGATTTTAAAAAGTTTTTTTTTGAAGTGTTTCAGGAGGAATTTACATTTGTAGATGCAAGTGGATTTGAGATAAGGGTCAATGAGCGCATATATGCATATGGAGTGGAAAAATATGCAATAATACATACTCTCAAGGTCACCTACATCCAATATCACAACATTGGGAGATATTATGCACATGGAGTCTTTCACTCATGATGCATATGAGGAATACATAGAAAATGAAGACTTTAAATAGGTGTTCCCATATATATATATAGGGACTAGTTTGTGTATGATAAGGTGATGGTAATTGATGCAGGAGCATCTCTCCACATCAGCCAGCCATCCAACCAGCCATGTCAGCGATTTCAAATTGCGTGCTGAAGAGAGGCGCAACCCTCGTTTTCAAATTGAATTTGAATGAATGTAATTAAATGTTTTAGGCTGTTGAGCCGTGAGGCCATGCTTTGCACAGGTGTAGAAGTAGGTAGGCCTTAAATGTTGAAGGTTGAAATGTAGATCCAGATTGTAGACTAGACAGCCCATTCAATGCCATTGAATAGGGTAGGTGAGTTTGGAGGGAAGAGCTCTAAGAGCCCCCTCATGTAAAAGATCAATTACGATCTCATTTTGTAAGGAGTTGTAAGAGTTGTAAAATTCAAGAGAGCAGAAGAGAAAGAGTCAAGACTCTGTTAAAGTCTGAGCTCAAGAACACCCTTGTAAGCAGGCATTGCCGTTAATATAATCCAGAGAAATTTTTCCTGCATGAATTCTATGTTGTGTGAATGTCTTTTGTGTGTTCTATTTATGCTGTGAATGTATGTTGTAGGTTTGTAGTTGCAGGAGTTGTTTTGATTTTTAGGCTTGGGAGGTTCTTTGTGGTTTCATGCCAGGAGGGAATGACAGAGTACTGTGGTCTCTGAATACCAATGCATAGATGCACTTATGAACTCTGTGGATTCAGACAAAGGCATGCCAAGAGGACACACAAGCTGAAATCATCAATTCAGAGGAGGACCTGTGAGGTTGTTGAACACCTCAGGAGGCAAGGCTGTGTAGAAGAGACATAGTTGCAGACAGAAACTCTATTGTGGGTTTTGTAAAGCTCTGTCAAGTGGGCATTGATCTAGTGCAAGGAGTGCAAAGAAGAATAACTCTGCTATGACTTCAGAAGAAGACAAAAGCTCTGAGGAGTTCTATACAACTCTGCCAGGAGGGCATTGAGTCAGTGTGCAGATAGGAACAGGAAGAGAACTCTTTGAGTTCTGTAAATTTGAATAAGAATCCACTGAAGGATCTTCACAGGGTTACTAAACACCCTAAAACACTCATCAAGAGGTTGCTTGAGTGAAGGATAGCCAGGAGGGCATCCAAGTTCTCCATCTAAAGGAGAAGGGAAAAAAGATAAAATCCCTTAGAGGCCTGAGTATCTGAAAAGATCAGAAGATATATCACTGTGTGTGTGAAGACTCTGCAAGGAGTGCAAAATTCATAGAACTCTTTGAAGGGTTCGAAGTTCCCTAAAGCTCCGGAGAAGCAGCGTTTTTATACACACAGGCGAGGACTCAAGTCGAAGAGCTCACAGGTAAAGGAGAACAAAGGTTGAGGCCTTTGAACATTGGAATTTTTCCAAGTGTTGGCAGAAAGTGCACCAAAGCTCAGGAGGAGCAATAGCTACCATCGGATGCTCCGAAGAGATTTGGGCCATTGAAGGTTTCCACGTCCAGGAGGCAGTGTAGGAGGAGCGCACATGAGAGATGATCTGAACCGTCATATCTCAAGCGAACAACCATCAACCGTTAGATCTGACAGGAGATGCACGGGGGTTAAACCTTCATGAACAATAGAGCAAAAGTACCGAAGGAGTCGCATCGGGATTTCGACGTTCAAGAGTTCAAGAGCGTAGAGGATGAAAGTCTGGGCCCTCGACATCATAAATCATGAAAGGGTGAAGTAGATCTGAGCCATCCATCTGCGGGAGGACGCGTATCGTGGAATTGTCTGTTTCATAGATTCGGGCACTGGGACTCACAGTGGTGAGCACCTCACGAAGTCCCGAAGAAATCTGAGTCATCCGTTGCAAAGAGGAGGTGTGTCGCGAGATCATTTCTATCGGGGATTCAGACATCGGGAGTTAGAGGAGGAAGTATCTTGACTTCGCGAGTGGCGAAGTCGCGAGAAGATCAGGACCGTCCGTCTGAGGAGGATAGGTGGCAGCGATTGAAGGATCGACGGAAGTGTTGAAGGGGTCCAAGATTCAGATCTCACGAACTCGAAGGTTCATAAGGTGAGAGCCCAGGAGTTGGGTGCTCCAAGTCATGAAGTCATGAAATCGCGAGGAGCAAGGACAGTCGTTGGATCTAGGTCAAGGGAGGATCATTGGATCAGAGCCTCATCGCACGTATCGTGCATTCGGAGGTTCGGAGGTTGAAAGGACCTCGTCTCGACTGCAAAATTCATGAAGTGCTGAGAGCTAAGGCTCGTGTGGACACGTGGTAGAACCACAAGGTGGGGCCTGCATGGTTGACAGGTGGACACGCACCGCAGGGGGAAAGGAGTCAACACTCCGTTGATTTCTTGCGTCTTGGAGATTCACGAGATAAGAGAACGGGAGATCGACGTTGAAACTCATGAAGCGACGAGTAGCGAGAGGTGCTAGCATTAAGCCTAGCCGATGGTCATGGGCAGAGGGTGCTAACAAAAGGGAGATATACCCATTTCGTGATTTTGGGTATCGCAATATTGGAAAGGAAGAGTTGGGAGTTTTGACTCGTGAACTCGCGAGATTGCGAGCTGCGACAAGGACTTTGGGTTAGACCCTTGGTCACAGGCGCTGTGGTCACTTGGGAAAGGTGGAGCTCATGCCTAGTGCTATTCGCACAGGGGAGTTTCCAAAAGGACCTGTGGATAGATTGGAAGGAGATTCCAGTAGGGAATCGAAAGAGCCGCTTTGGCTCATGAAATAGATTGAGCGATCCTTAAGATCGGAAGGTCACACAGAGACTCTGTCGAGGCAGAGGTGGCGTCTGCGTCAGTAATGATAACAATCATGTCTACGACGGATTTCTCTACAAGTTGGACAAGAGTTGTGTTCCTAATGTTGAAATAATATTGTAGATTATTAGAGAGGCTCGCAACTCCAAATTTTCTAGGCATTTTGGTGTTGGGAAGACAATCTCCAAAGGTTTGTGTATTGGCCTAGAATGTAAGAATATGTATCTCTATTGATTAGATGAAGAATTCTTTTCTATACCAACAAGATTGATAATGGAAATAAAAGTTTATAACATCCCTTACATGTACCTAATAGACCATGGGAGAGCATATCCATGTATTTTGTGGGTGATTTACCAAAAACAAGGAAGGCACATGACTATATGTTTGTGGTAGTTGATAATTTTAGCAAGATGTGCATTCTCATGCCTTGTAAAAACACCAGCAATGTAAAATATTAAATGAAAATGTTATTTGAAAAGTTCTAGGTGCACTTTGGGATACCAAGGAGCATCATATTAGATAAAGATTTTAGATTTCTTAGTGCCTTTTGGAGTATAGTTTGGGAAATATAGACACCAAGTTGAAGAGATTTACAACATTCCATCCATAATTATATAGGTATATAGAAGTAGTGAATATAAAAGTGGTTCAACTTTTGAGGGGTTACAATAATAACATTATAAGGACCTAGGATGAAAATTTGATTTATATTCAACACTCTTATAGCATAGAAATCCACACTTCTACTAGTAAATCCCCTTTTCAAACTTGTTTTGTGTATTTTCCACGATTTCCCTTAGATGTTGTATATGGAAAACATGGAGGAGTGAAAAAAGACACCTCAAGGGAGGCATTCAAGGATGAAAATTTCATTAATAAGATTAGATAGATCCATTTTCAAGTATAGGAGACATTGAATAAGTCACAGGAAAAGTCGAGGCCCAACATGATCAACAAAAAATTGAGAAGATAGAAGGTGGGAGATAGAGTTTGATTGCATCTAAACACAGAGAATCTACAAGGTCTTGTTAAGATGATCAAGGATATTTGGTATGGTCCTTTTGAAGTTTTGGAGAATGTGGGTGATAATTCTTATGGACTTAGTCTACCCCCATATATGAAAATTTAGTCAATAGTGAAAGTGGAAAATCTGAAACTCTATGATCCTTCCATGTTGGACTAGGAAACAAATGAGCAAGTCTTACCTACTTTGGAAGACTTAAAACCAAAATCTCAGGTATAATTAGAATAAGATATAGATTTGTAGCAGAAGTAGATTTGTAGTATCATTAAATATTAGAGTAGATCATTGAGGGTGGGAAATCGAAATAGAAAAAAATGAAGTAGTATATCCTATAGCAATCAGACATGCCACAATGTCTATGGAAACTCCATAGTGAGTGCACTTTTTCTATACTTTCATTTCATAACTAAGAAGAAAATAGAAAGGCACATATCTCACCTTCTAGCTAGGTTTTTATTTAGGTTTTCCTAGGGTACATATTGTGTTCATTATGTGGATGGTGTGTTATTTTCTAAGATTATTTCATTTTTAGTTTCATATTATTTCAATAATTTGTGTGTTAATCTAGCAATATTAAATTTTAAATATAAAGTAAAACATTGCATAATAAGATATTGCAAAATATTATACTATTTGTCATGATAAAATATCCCAGTGGAATATCCATGACAATTCACATATCATAGAACCATAGTTTTATAACTTTAAAATTGTTCACAATGTGAAAGTAAGCTTTTCAATCTCCATTAATTATTTTTTCAACTCTATAGCTCCAATTTAGATTATGATGTAAAAAATTCAAAGATAATTATAAAATGGAATTTTTATAATTTTTAATTATCGTAAATAAAATCATGGTATGTGTTTTGTTTTGATTTATCGGTCATCACCTTGGTTTTATCTATATTTATAGGCATCATGTAGTTAGTACACAAATATTGAGAATTTTTAGCTACATATTAAGGTTAGAGGGACACCTTCCTAAAGGACAGTATCATATTCATATACAAGGAGAATGGTTGTCCATCATAAGTACATCATTATAGAGTAAACTGAAAAGTGGATTAGAAATATTGATAAAAAATGGAAAAATGCTCCAATATATGGAAAGCCATGGGAATGGAATTTCCTTTGTTTGGGCATGGACTTATCTAGAAGGTAGGTAGAGGCACATATGTGATGTTATGATCTAATCACTAATTTGGATGTGGTGAAGGGTTCAAATTATCTAAGGGACTTGTATGTAGAATTCATAGATAAGGGAAAATGTTTTCTAAGTCAAATATCTTTTCCTGAAACAACTACCATTTGGTGAAAAGATTGGAAATCTACTACTATGTTGGGATTATTTGAGGATGAATCCATAAAATGGGATAGGTTTATAATTGCTAAAGGTTCTAGTTAGGTATTAATCTTAGCTAGGGGAAATGAGTAGGAGATATGGTGGTAGAAGATCATATGGAGGTTTAGATTCCCTTTAAAATATATAATTTTTTTTGTGGCTATCCTTGAGGAACAAATTTATTACTTGAGATTCTCTTCAAAATAGGTGTACACATGGCCTAGGTAAATTTATTCTATACAAATTATGTCTAGAATTAATTCATAATTTACTTTTATCATATCCCTTTACTTTACAGGTTTGGCGTGAACTTGAAAGGATCTATGGATTTTGATTTTTGTGGGGAGGTGGTTCCATTGAAGAAGATTTGAGAAAATATTTTGCAAAGGTTCCAATCAATAAATTAAAGGCTCTTCCATCACTGGTGGCATGTGGAATATTGTTTTCCATTTGAAATTTAAGGAAATGTATATTCTATCATTACAATGTCTTGTACACAGTTTGTCAATTCTTGAAGGTTTCTATCATTCACCTCATGATAAAAATACTAGATTTATGTCTTAAGAAGACATCTAGACAAAAATGATGTGTGGGAATATTTTGATGGTGCCAGATGTTGATGATTGCATATATGTGATACATTCTCCATCTTACAAACCTGTTATATGTGGATAACTAAAGCTATGTGAGTCTTTCTCTCATCTTACAAACCTAAGAGAAAACCCCTAAGAAGGGTATGTGGTTGATCCAAATTTTATGAGAAGAACAAAATGACTACATATTATTACCAGATGCTTAACATAGAATAACAGAGATATAGTAAAACCAATTTTCTATTCAATAAGGAAATAAGTTGAAACTGTAAAATGCAGCGGAAAACAAGCTTGTTGGAATGGTGGCGTCTTATCTCTGAGAAGAGATGTGACTGTTGTGCTCATTCACAAGAAGATGATTAAAATGAGGATATCAAGGCCTTTTTACAATAAACAAGAGTTTCAAAAACCCTGAACATCCAAAAACCTAACCCTAGGAGATGAAGCACCAAAAGTCATGTGGGCCCCGTTTGGGTAAGTCAATACATCAACTTCCCAGGGTCGTAACTTTTGCATACAATATCCGTTTTAGGCGTATGATAGCCCATTGGAAAGATCTATCCGAGGAATACAACAGTTGCACAAAATTTCATGAAGACATTTTCCAACCACAACATACCCCAAAAAACATCATTTAGGGCCTCAAAACGGCTCCAGAAGTTCAGGACCCGAAAAACTACTAAAAATAGTAAATTATCAAAATTTCTAGAAAGTTGTTTTGAGCTAGCTAGAAAAGGTGGGTGGCCACTGATATCCACCTGGTTCAATCCTCCATCCTTAGGAAGCAATGGTCTCCATTGCATTGAGTTCCCCCATTAGATGAGGAAATTTCTGCTGAATTTGGCCCCAGGTGAGCCACTTGCCTTGGTGCAGGAACTGCCCTGCTTTGATGACTCTATAAAGATGGATCCTTTATTGTCGAGTTCCCTTGAGCTATGTGTCCACCATATGATCACTAGATGCCTATTGTATGTAGTGTGGGTTGATCTCTATTGGTGTTAGCTATTCTGCTACGTTTGAGGTGTCCAATAATGGTGGGAAATAAGGCCGAAGGAGGTCCACAATGAACACTAGGTGCAAGCCAAGGAAAGGAGGAATGTTGAGAACAAAAGCATTATCCCCCACATCCTTGGTGATAGTGTATGACCCATAATGGAGTGGGAGAAGCTTCCGATGGGGTCCTGTAAGGTGTTCTTTCTGCAAGTGCAACCAGACTTTGTCGCCCACCTGAAACTTATGTGGAACTCGATGTTGATCATGGCGCTGCTTGTACTTGTCATTGGACTTCTGTAGGATATACTGAACCTATTGGTGGATGTGCTGGATCCTATCAATGAACCGGGTGGCTTTGTTAGCCTCAGTTGGAGAAGGAGAGGAGTCGGTCGAGGTGATCACAAGGGGAAGTGCAACATCTATGGGACCCAATGGCTGGAATCCCAACCCCACCTGAAAGGGGCTGTGGCCAGTTGAGCTATGCAGGGTTTGGTTGTAGCTATGTTGGACATAGGGAAGACTCTCATCCCATGTGCGAGGGTTCTTGGAATTATACATGCATAGGATATGCATGATCATTTGATTTACGACCTCGGTTTGGCCATCTGTCTGGTGGTGGAAGGCCGTGGATTTAGTGAGCTTGGTGTCCAGAAGTGACCAGAGGATCGACCAGAATGTGATGAGAAATAGACCGTCTCGATCTGAGACAATGGTTTGTGGGATTCCAAAATGTACCTAGACTCGTTCAAAGAAGATCTTGGTAGTGGCTTCTACTGTGATTCTCTTCTTGCAAGCAACCAGAATCACCATCTTAGAAAAGTGGTCGACAACCACAAAAGCATAGTCATTTCCCCACTTGGTGGATGGGAGGCCTGACATGTAGTCCATTGAGATGGAGTCCCATGGTCTGTCAGGAGTAGGAAGAGGGGTGTATAGACCCTATTTCTTAGTGGTTGGTTTGGCAATAGCGAAGGCAGTGCAAGACCTGATATACTTGCTGACCTCCTGTCGAAGTTTAGGCCAGTAGAAATGATTTTGTAGCATCGCCACTATATTTTCGACGCTGAAGTGTCTTTCCACCCGGTTGTAGTGGGCTTCCCAGATCAACTTCACTCTCTCACTTGAGGGAACACATATATGACCCATACGACACGACAACCCATCCTGAAGATGAAAATTATCGACAACTGCCTTTTCACCCAACATTTGGTAGGTGGCGGCGAAGTCCGGGTCTATCTCATAGAGTTGGAGCCATCTAGAGGTCTCATGGTCGTAGGAGTCTAGCACTGTGGTGAGTGTCGTGACTAGTCGTTTGCTAAGGCAATCAGTGATGCGGTTGGTGCTTCCTTTTTTATACTTGATGTTGAGGTGGAATTGATGCAATTATGTGGACCACTTTTGATGGTTGTCATTCTACAATTTTCCTTCTATCTACATGAACTGCAGTGGCTTATGATCATTTTGGATGACTGTCTCCCTCCCAAGAATGTAATGTCTCCACTGGTGCCAGGATTGCACAATGGAGTACATTTCTTTGTCATAAGTAGGGTACTTATGGAAAACATCTGATAGTGTCGCACTATGATAGGCCATAGGGTGGCCGTGCTGCAAGAGAATGACACCCACAACATAGTCTGAAGCATCAGTCTCAATCTCAAAGGTCTATTGTAGGTATGGTAGTGAAAGTACTGGGGCTGAGCACAAGCACTACTTCAAATCATTGAACGCTTTTTGTTGTGGCCAGCCCCATGAAAATTTATCCTTACCACCACCCCTAGTTATTTGGCTAAGGGCCCATGCAATATGGGAGAATCCCAACACAAACCTGCAGTAGAAATTGGCAAGGCCCAAGAAGCTCTGAATCTCAGTGAGTGTGGTTGGGGCTGGACAGTCACAGATGACTTGGATCTTGGTTGGATCCACATGTACACCATGTTGATCAATGATGTATCCTAGATAATAGACCCTATCCATGTTGAAGGAGCATTTTTCCAAATTGGCGTATAGCTTGTGCTGTTGCAGGGTGTGCAAAACCTATTAAATATGCTACAAGTCTTTCTGTAAATGAGAATGTCATCAAAATACACCACTACAAAAGTATTGGTGAATGGTCGTAGGATATAATCCATCATCCTCATGAAAGTGGCTGGAGCATTTGTTAGACCAAAGGGCATGACCAACCATTCAAAAAGGCCTTCGTTTGACTTGAAGGCGATCTTCCATACATCTATCTATTTTATCGGGACCTGGTGGTAGCCAGACTTCAGATCAATCTTATTGAAGTATTTGGCTCCCATGAGTTGATCAAGGAGGTCATCGATTCGGGGAATTGGGTACCGGTTTCTGGCTGTGATTTTAGTCAGAGCCCGATAATCAATGAAAATTTTCCAGGTTCCATCTTTCTTCTGTACCATCATGATTGGGCTCCCGCAAGGTGATGAGCTAGGATGGATGTACCCTTGTGGAGAAATTCTTTGATCTGTCACTTGATCTCCTCATTCTCTAATAGAGAGTGGTGATAGACTAGCCTATTGGGCAATGGTGCATCCGGGGTCATATCGATGGGGTGCTTGACTTGGCAGTGCAGAGGTACCTCGGTAGGTGAGGAGAATATATCCGAGTATTCTTCCATGACCTTATCTAATTTCTTCTATTGTGTGGAGAGGTTGGCCACACAGACCCTAGATGTGGCTGTGATTTTTCTCTCATTCCGAGAGCGAATCACGAAGAATACAAACTTCCCCGTTTGAGAGATGACCTTCCTACATTGCTTAGTAGAGATCAAGGAAATAGCACTAGGTGGGACAACCTCAAGTATCCTATACAATTTTCTGTTCAAAGTAATAATAACACTATGAGGCCTAGACTCATATATAGCATGATGTTTCCATAAATAAGGTTGGCCCAAAAGAACATCAAAAACTTCGAGAGGAGAAACATCACACAATACCTCGTCTTTGAAGGGCTTGATGTCGTACGAGAGT
>JZKD02S1956780.1:11403-26501 GCA_000966675.3 Picea glauca
AAATGGCCCAAAATGGATTTCGGACCCCCCCTAATGATCTGCTTTTAACCGAGGGGGGGGGGTCCAGAATGGTTTCCTCCCTCTGGCGGGCCCTTGGTCATATGTGGCATAAATCTATTGGTCCCGAAGTTCCATCACCATCTACCATATGAAAGCTCTCGTCACTCATGGACATCATCTTCCACTTGTTCCACTTGTTCTCGAGTTATGTCCCATCCCATAACTATTGTTAGTCCCCTACCCTGTTTCACTCATGACCAGCGCCTTATTGCAACTTTTACCTCCAATCGCTAGCAGCCACGTCACCCGTCTGTATGTTTCGGCCATCGTCACCTGCCATCTCACCCCCAAGTGGTTCGTTGTCCATTTATTACTGGATAACCTATATGTTATCCAGATGACCTGTCTCCCGTGCCCAACCGACCCCATTTTTTAAATAAAATTACCGTTTTCCCCTACTTTCACGGTTCACTCGTCGCACCAGAGAAACTCATAGCTTTCTCCTCCATTACATCCCGTCGCCTTCATCCACAGTCAGTCGACCCCACTAACTTCGTGTTTATTTGCAGGTACTGTTGCAGAGATGGCGCCAAAGCCAGGACAAGTAGAAGGAGAGGAGAATCCTTTTCTTCCACCTCCTGTTGACCTGGACAAGATCCCATTGGTTGAAAAAGACAGATTGATCGCAGATACCCAATGCGATTTCGATTTCTCAGACCTCCAGTCATGGCTTAGGGAGGTTTCCATGGACCAGAGCGATGAAATTGGACTCTGGGAGTTAAATTTACCCCTTTACCTCTTTCCCCAGATCCACCATTTTCCCGAATTTGCCCTTAAATGCCAAGCTCATTATATTCTCGAACAGAGGGCCATCGTCTCCTCATACGGAGACAACCTGTTCTTCATCACACCCGAAGACATACACCAAATGATGCAAATTCCCCGTGCTGACTCTGTGTCTCCTTTCAACCTAGAAATCCTTACAGAGTTGTATCAGAAGATGACTTTTCCCTAGAGAGCTCAAATATTTGAGCTTTTCCTTCCCACCTCCGCTCAATTCCCTTCCACAAATCCCCCTTACCCGTCGTCCATGTTCTCCACCAAGGGAAACTAGGTCATTTCCTCCCTTTGTGCTATGTTAGGGTATTATTCCGACCAGTGGGTAGATGAGCCCATTCTCGGTTTTCTATCCATTTTCTCCACTGATGAAAAACCCACCACACAGTTTGATTTCAGCACCTTCTTGGAAGACAATATTCATGAATAGTTCATGAATTTTGGCATGGAAGGCATGTTTAGATACTCGTCTATATTGGCCTACATGTTTGTTTTCTATCAAGCAGATAAATTTAGTTTTTCCATGCAGAAAATGGATGCAGATAGAAGGCCTCATCCAGTCACAGCATGGACCTCTTTGCTGAAGCATAACTCCATAGAATATAGTTTCAAGGCATTCATCGATATGTTCTACCACCCGGTGGTAAGCATGTTGAGAAGCAGGCCCGAGCATCGAATAAACGATGAAGTCCAGAGAATCTTGCATCTCTTGAACAACACAAAGACCGGGGATTGGTACCTGTATCAAAACCACATTGAGATCAGAGTATTTGGGTGCGAGTTGGCACCCTACAAGCTGCCAAAGTAGGTGCTGGTAAGAATCTTTGCATTAGAGTATATAAGATAGATCATGAATTCAGATGACATCCATTTTGTATCCCTGAAGAAAAAGAAGCAACTTAGAATCAAGGGGCAGATTGGCTCCTTCATCTGCAACAGTCGAGGCGCCAGGGAAGAAGCTGACAGAATGTTGAAAGAAATGAAGTTCTTTATGAGTTTCCCATGGCACTATGATCCATGCGAGATCATTTCAGAAATGCGGGTGAAAAATAAAAACATCTCGTATGTTCATGAGTCCAAGCCCAAGATTGAAAAATTCGCCAATCAGACAGTGTGGGTGCCTGACACCTTGATCGAAGTGGAACAGCAGGTTCCCTCGACCACTGTGCCACCAACTACTACACCATAGGTCCCTAAAGAAAAGAGGCCTCTTCAAGACTCATCTCCACCTGTCACGGAGGTATCGTCCGAGGATTTCTAGTTACACACTAAGAGACCCAAGACAATCTTAGTTCAGGTTCCAACTAGAGAAAAAGAGGTTCCACCTACCACAGTGACTAAGTTTGTGATTCTGCCCTTCGGGTTAATCCTTCATAACGAAATCACCCCAGTAGTACTGAAGAAATCCACAGAATCCCCTTTGGACACTCATCCAGGAAAGATTGGGCCCAAATTGATCATTTTCGAGAAGTACGATTTGATTAAGAAAAAGAATCAAACCCTTACCAGTAGTACTTATGCTCAATTTCGAAAACAGACGTTGACTGCGCAACATAGGTTGTTGTCTGCATTTGACACAAAAAAGGGCAGGATGCACATGGCCTTCCTCCAGGCGAAAGTACCAGACCCCAAGGTAATCACAGACTACAAGAGGGCCACCATCGAATTCCAGACGAAGGATGTGCACCCGACAGATCAGATGGATCTGCACAAGAAGACAGGGGAGATGGTATTCCATACATTGGTGCATGCTTCTACTTCTGCAACCAAATTGTAGGTGTCAGTCGACAATGCTCAAACGCAGCTCAAGCTGTAGAAGATATCATCCTTTGCAAAGGACAATAGAATCAAGACGTTGGAGGAGTTGGTCCTCAAGATTGGCTATGATCCTTCGAACATCAAAGCTGCGGAATAAATGATAAAGAATAAGAATGCAGACATCGCCTCCTTGAGGAAACAACTGAAACTCCCACCCAAAGAGGACTCACAGGCGAAGGATATAGTAGAGAAAGAAGGCGAGAAGGACGAAATGCTCAAGCTGCTCATGGAGCAGAATGCACAGCTCAAAGAAATGGAAGCTGAGATGGAGAGATTATTAAAAGAAAAGGAGCAGATGAAACCAATGGAAGTCATTCCATTGAATTCCATTCTAATTTCAGGAGCAAGCATAGTAGCAGTAACAACAATCCCATCTGCAACACCAGTGACACCACAAGAGGGGACAGCCGATCTCACCAAATCCATGGAAAAGATGAACCTGCAAGAGACAGAAATCAGCAGGCTTAAGAAGGAAGTTAAGAACCTCTAGGAACTCAAAACTTCTTTCTAGACCAGTCTCTCCAAAGAAAAATAGGTAACTGAGTATATCAAGAAGGAACTACAGCAGCTCCAAAAGCAAACAATGGCAGGGAAGACTTTGGCTGAGGTCAAAGACAATGTATGGACAAACATCACAAAGTCCATAAATGAGATATGGCCCATGATCCAAATTATGTTTGAACAAAATGAGTTGGTCCATAGGAGTAAACAGGCCATTGAGAAGATCAGAGTAGAATTGGGAGATAGACCAACTCAGGCAAATGATATCATCAAATTCCTCAATTCTAAGACCAGAGAAGAGCTAGAAGAGTTGAAGATCGAGGACAGAACAKAGACCATCCTTGAGGTCAAAAGAGTTTTGACCAAGAGAGGATTAATGCTTCAACTAGAAGAAAAGGTTCAGACCATGGACCTAGGGGTACATAAATTCTTCAACAAGATTGAGGCTCTCTAGAATAAAGGTCTCCCCGGTCTGAAGGTTATTAATGATAAAATGATGACACTCCCAGATTACAAAAAGAGACTGTCTGAAGTGTCTAAGGACAGTTCAAAGTTTGCTGGCATACAAGGGAGCATCAACAACAAATAATTCCTGGACGTTCTTCAGTTGGACATCAATATCCAACATGAGATTCGATACATATTCCTCACTAAGCCCACATTCGCCAAGTATATGGAAATGGACGAGGTGTATCAGAGACTACTCAAAGTTATTGTGCCTAGTCATCTCAGATGAGAGGAACTCTACGATCTGCTCGATTAGCAGATGAGTTGTCCAGGTCCAGTCACCTATCGAGTCAGATGAGGTTGTGCAAAGGCTTCATCAACGGTCTACCCATAAATTCCGCGTGCAATTGCACCAAGTCATCAAGCAGTTTGATTAGTTAAATTAGTTAGGCTAAAAATAGAATTAGCACGTCCTGATCAGTTATGACAGGAACGTATGTAATTTAAGCTATAAATACTTCACCTTTCGAAGTATTAAGGGTTGTTGATATTCACACCCTGAAGCTATCAGACTGTACCATTTTTATGAGATCTGCCATTAATAGAAAGGAGGCACTTTTACAGGATTCTTGTGTGTATTCACTGGTGATGTTTATTCTCTAAGTTGAATGTTTTTCTTGCTTTGTGATCATATTTTTTTCTGAAACTAATCTTTAAGAGTAACGTATGTTGCAGGATTTATCTTTGATACCCTGTTTCTGACTCGAAAGATTTTAATGTTTATCTTTTGATGTTTTCAATTAAGAAATTCTTAACTGCTTCTTAGTTGAATTTGTCTCATCATTTCTTCTATCCATCATTTAAGATACTAAAATATCCAGTGAGTATATTATCTCACCTTGTGGAAATCTTCTTTTCTCGTTTTTGGTTGTATTTCATATTTAATTAAATACAGACCCCATAGCCCAATGGAGGTGTAGACTGTCTCAACCAATTCAAAAACACTTTGACAAAAAAACCTACAGATTTCTTTACCTAGCCTGATATCTAAATTGAAAACATAGCTAAATCATAGAGAGAGATCCCTCTCTGAAGCTGGAAGGGCTAGATCCCAGCTTTAAAATTGGTTGGATAAAGTTACCTTTGTATATTTCTTCTGTTTCAACCTCTAGGAAATTTACCAAGTGCTAACAAGACCTAGGAAAGGAAACAAAAATCAGATCTCCTCTCGTGGAGTCGCCAATTTCTGTTACAGGTGAAACCTCCTACAGATAAGCGGATTCCCTCTTGGTATCTAGACCCCTAAAC
Source organism: Picea glauca (assembly GCA_000966675.3). Taxonomy (NCBI): domain Eukaryota; kingdom Viridiplantae; phylum Streptophyta; class Pinopsida; order Pinales; family Pinaceae; genus Picea; species Picea glauca. Next base: position 16,315 of record JZKD02S1956780.1, read on the forward strand.
CAAGACAGAAAGGGTACTATAATTAGTCACTGACATCCTTTTAGATCTAATTAAGCTAATATATGAAGAGGAAGAAGAAATATATGTACCTTGTTAACGACGTTTGTCCTTGCAAAGTCCAAGTTGAGCTTCAATCCTGAGCTCCTTGATAGGTCCTGTAGAAAAAAAGAAGATACAATGGGATTCCTATTCTATTGAGATTAGCTCAAATACAGATCCATCTATTGAATACAAGCTCATGTGGAACAAACATAAACTTGAAAGAAACATACCAAGCATTTATGTATATTAATGAGAACAAATGAAGAGTACTTACAATCCTCTCATGAAGGTGCAACAACTTCTTCTAGCTCTCCTTGTCCAACCCCTTTTCTCAAGTAATATACATTGATTATGCTTCAATGTCCTTTCTTATGAGATCATAAGTTAGATGCTTCTCTATATCTCTCTCTCTCCTGCATGTTTCCTATGAGATCATAGGTTTCATACCTCCAATCTTTTCATCCACTCCATACCACTTATAGGATCATAAGTTCGGTATTTCTATCTCTTATCCCTTTCACCATGAGAAGGCCTCCTTATATAAGCTTTGAGAGACCCAACCACTTGATATATCTTTGGGATAAGTTGAATATTCCTCTCCTTTAGTTGTGGATCTTCCCTAAGATCATGCCTTGAACTCATATTTGAATCCAACCAACTTTAGATATTGAGGGGATTCTTCCCTGATTTCCTCCAACAAACCAAATTTTGCCCAAAAAAGGCCAATGCTCCCTCAAAAGGGGCACAGAGAACTGGAACGCTCCCCTAGAAGAGGGCACAGAGCACCCACTCTCCCTTTAAATAGGTAGGGGAGCGCTCCCTTCCAAAATAGATTTTTTAGTGGCTTTTTCAGTGTCAAAAGGCTTGTACTCCTTGCCAATTTATTTCTCTTCTTCAAGACTAGTATTTAAGGTGTCTTAAGTCTCTTCATGATTTTATTACAGAGATGACATAGACAAGATAATGTTTGCAACACTTGTGACCAATATGCGACACCTGAAGTATTTTTAATGACGATAGTAGCCATCATTGCAATGAATGATTTTGATGTGTAACAACGTAGAGCAGCCACAGAGATTCGTGATTCATAAGTTAGTCGAGACAGAGTCACTAGATAGTAGTGAAACATGTATTGAKATATCTACGAGGAACAATTGGATATGACCTGAGATATTCCTCCARCGTAKACATGAGATTGYAGGGATATGTCGATGCACATCCCAAAGAGCACATCTRTTTGTTGTTTTACATTGGATTCTTCCATGGTTTCYTGGTGCAGAAAAAAACAAAGTTTTGTGGCCTTGAATACCATAAAATAAGACTATATATCATTGAGTGTAGAAGTYTGCRAAGCGGTGTGTCTTCACAAGCTCCTGATAGATTTATTTGATCATGAGATGCATCCTACCATTATTCATTGTGATAACCAAAGATGTGTGAAGCTYTATGAGAATCTCATGTTTCAGGATAAATCGAAACACATTGAGATAAAACATCATTATATCAGATACATGGTGYAGAGTAAAGTAGTACACGTGCAATACCTTCATACACATGGGAAGATTGCATATATMTTCACATGGGAAGACAAAGGTTCTTGTCCCTCAAAACCCCGAATCGTGAAATYGTGATTCGACGTGAGCCRTTGATCACAAGGATTTTTGTGAGTCKTTGATTGAATGACAAGGCATTTCAACGTTTCAACATTTGGGMATTTCGGCTTTTCCRTGACCGGAGACTCCAAGGWGCAGGGATACCCTTTGTACCCTAATTTCRTGAAACGTGAAATCCTGAAATTAATAGGCGCCGGGCATTTYGGGTTTCTGGCGAYCGAAGACTCCAAGGAGCAGYGATACCCTTTGTACCCTGATTTCACGAAACACAAAATCMTGAAATTAATAGGCRTCRGGCATTTCATCTTTTCAGCRACTGGAGACTCCAAGGAGMAGGGATACTCTTTGTATCCTAATTTCRCAAAACAMAAAATCCCAAAATCGAGAGGTGTCRGGAATTTCAKATTTTYGACGACTAGAGGTTCTAAGGAGCAARGACATCTCGTGCATCTTGATTTCTCAAATGTGAAATCCCRAAAGAATAGGCGTCGGGTATTTCATCTTTTCGACGACTAGAGACCCTAAGGTGCAAGGATATCCWTTGCATCCATCTTTCATGAAACGCAAAATCCYGAAGGAGAGAGCATCGAGCCATTTCGACATTTCATCTACTGGACGTTTGAGAGACTAGAAGATGGAACACTTGACTTGGGGAGTCTCGGTCCCCGATAAGCACCTTTTCGGCTTGGAACTTGGTCACATGCCTTGGTCGTGCACTGTGGGAGCTCACGCTTGGCACCCGAAAAATCCAACCGAGCATTTGTAAGGGACCTGTGTAATTGTCGGAAGGGTTCCAGTTCAGAACCAGAAGATCCATTTCGGCTCTAGAATCAAAAGATCCCGACCGGGAGGTCGCACAACCCTTAGGAGGGATAGGGGGTCTGCATCAAGTGGTATCAAAGCCTCAGGATTTTCATCTGCAGACTTCAGGCAAAGGAGGAAAATGAGGAGACAGAAAACTTAGATTTGTATTCTGTGTGTGACAGAAAGTCAACACAATGTCGCCAAGAAGATGAGATCTACCTTTATCCAACCATGTTGTATAAAGGGAGATGCGAGAGTTTCAAGCCCAAATGGAAGCAATGGAAACAACACATAGAAGAGCACCTGACATTGGGGATGTCAGTGATGTGAAAATTGAAGAGGCTGAGGTTGAAGAAGTTGCAGGATATGATGTTGCAGAAGAACGTTTGTTGAGAGCATACATCAGATTGGGAGGCAGAGCTAAGATAGAGGTCCCCTTGTATGAGAAAAATCTAGATGTTGAAGAACTTTTGGACTAGATAAGGTCCATGGACAAACACTTCAACTATGAATATGTCGATGAGGAAACGAAGGTGAAGTAGGCAGTCACTAGGATAAAAGGGCATGCAACACTATGGTGGGACGAACTGCAGGCTGAGAGGAGAAGTAAAGGAAAATAGAGTATTACGTGTTGGGATAGGATGGTAGCCAAACTGAAGGCTAAGTTCATACCAAAGCCTATTGGATCAATCTATTCAAGAAGCTACAAAACCTAAGACAAAAAGGGATGACAGTGAAGGAGTACACTGAGGAGTTCTATCGGCTGAACATCAGAACTAGACAAAGGGAGAGAGTTGAAGAAAGAGTCACCAAATATATAAATGGCTTGAGATATGAGATATAGGATGAGCTTAGCATGATGTCAATAAGGACTGTGGAAGATGCTTATTATTTTGCACTGAAGGTAGAGGAGAAGTTGGCCATAAAAGAGAACTAGTGAGGAAGAGGTAAGAGCTCGATCCCGAGAAAAAGTAAGGGATTTAACCATGATAGAGAACTTTAGTCTAAGGATGAGACTGAGAAACCACACAATCAATCAGAACGAGTAGAAAGTTCACGAGGAAGACATAGTGGTGTAAGAAACTCTTCTAGAGGAAGAGGCAGAGGAGGAGTAAGGTGCTATAACTCTGGAAAGGTAAGGCACATGTATTGGGAATGTCCCGAGAAGAAGAAGGAAGGATTAGAACCTCACATTTCAGAAGCACAACGAAGAGATGTTGAGGCAAAAGGAGCAGAGGATGGAGCATCCCTGATGTTGAGAAAATTTCTCTGAAAACCAAAGGCAAAAATTGAAAAGCCAATGCAGAAAAACAATCTCTTTAGGACATCTTGCAAGACAAAGGATAAAGTATGCAAGGTAATCATTGACAGTGGGAGTACTGACAACCTAGTATCCACATATATGGTGGAGAAATTGGAGCTGAATACAACTACACATCTGAGGCCATACAAAGTCTCATGGTCGCAAAAAGGACAACAGGTAATGATCACTAAACAATGCCTGGATGAAATTAAAATAGGAGGATATAAAGATGAAATACTATGTGATGTAATTCCCATGGACGTATGCCAAATTTTTTTGGCAAGACCATGGAAGTTTGAAAAAAATTTCATTCATGATGGAAGGCATAATACATATACATTGGAGAAGAATGGTAGGATGCATATGTTACTGCCAATGGAGGAGAAGAGAGCGAAGGAGGAAGCCAGGACAAGCATACTTCTCATGAGCGGGAAGGAACTCCTGAAAGAAGTCAAGGAAGAAGAGGAGATGCATTTTGCTGTGGTGAGCAAGACCAAAGTCATCCTTACAAGTACATCAGTGAATGATCTACCTGAAGAAGTTCAGGAGCTGCTGGATAATTTTGTTGATATAGTGGTGGATGAGCTGCCAAAATCATTTCCACCCATCAGGAGTATCAGTCATCATATCGACTTGATACTAGGAGCAAGCCTTCCAAACAAGGCAGTGTATAGATTAACACCTTGAGAAAATGAGGAGGTGAAGAACCAAGTCCAAGAGTTGTTGGATAATTGCTTAGTCAGAGAAAGTTTGAGCCCATGCACAGTACCAAATATGTTAAGCCCAAAGAAAGATGGAGGATGGAGAATGTGCATAGGCTCGAGAGCCATCAAGAAGATCATTATCAGGTACAGATTCCATTTACCAAGAATGGATGATTTAATGGATTGTTTAAGTGGAGCAAATTTATTTTCCAATATAGATATGAAAAGTGGATATCACCAGATCAGGATGAGAGAAGGTGATGAATGGGAAACCACCTTTAAGACGAATGAAGGTCTATATGAATGGTCGGTTATTCCATTTGGATTAAAGAATGACTTGAGCACTTTTATGAGGCTGATGAATGAAATTCTGAAAGATTTCATTGGCAGGTTCGTGGTTGTATATCTAGACGATATACTGGTCTTTAGCAGGACTAAAGAGGAGCATTTGAGGCACCTAACACTAGTAATGAGAAAGCTACAGCAGGAGAAGCTACGGATCGATTTGAAGAAATACTCTTTTATGAAGATAGAACTCATTTATTTGGGTTTCGTGATCTATTCGAATGAACTAAATATGGATCCAGAGAAGGTGAAATCGATCAGAGAATGGCCGTCACCAAGGAGCATGTTCGAGGTAAGGAGCTTTCATGGTTTAGCAAGTTTTTATAGAAAGTTCATTAGAGACTTCAGTGGGATTTGTGTACCCATGATGGATATAGTGAAGAAGCAGCATAAGTCTTTTAAATGGATAGAGAACGATGAAAAGAGCTTCAATATATTGAAGGAGAAGATAACAGAATGACCAATTATGGTCTTGCTGAATTTTGAAAAGACATTCTAGGTAAGATGTGACACAAGTGGAGTTGCAATAGGAGCAGTTCTGAGTCAGGACAATCGACCTGTTTCCTATTTCAGCGAGAAGATGAATTAGACTAAGAGGAAATACTCCACATATGACAAGGAGTTCTATGCCATAATTCAAGCATTGAAGAAATGGAGGCATTATCTTGTCCTGCAAGAGTTTGTGTTGTACAATGATAACCAAGCTTTACAATTCATAACTCAACAAGAAAAACCAAATCAGAGACATGCAAAATGGGTTGAGTTTATGCAAAATTTTACTTTTTTCATAAAACATATTGTTTTGAATGCTAACAAGATTGTTGATGTGTTAATCATGAGATGTTTAATTCTGCAAGAATTCTAGGTGAAGACCTTGGGGTTTGAACACCTTAAGGATATGTATTGTGATGATACAGATTTCAAGGAGGCCTACGAAGCATGTACAAGCCCTGTAATGAGAGATAGAAGTCAGTGGACAAAGTATATGGTTCAAGAAGGATTGTTGTTCAGAGGAAATCAATTGTGCATACCAAGATGCTCAATGAGGGACAGTCTTCTGAAGGAGAAGCATAGTGGAGGATTAGCTGGACATTTCAGCCATGATAAAACATTTGAAAAATTGAGGAGCTCGTACTATTCGATATGTATGAGAACAAATGTGATAAAGTTGGTGAACATATGTAGAATCTACCAACATGCAAAGGGGAAAAGACAGAACACTGGATTGTATCAACCATTTCCAATACCAAAGAGGCCTTGGGATGCAATAAGCTTGGATTTTGTGTTGGGATTGCCGAGAACACAAAGGGGATTTGACTCCATATTTGTAGTGGTGGATATATTTTCAAAGATGGCACATTTCATCCCATTCCAGAAGACCAATGATGCAACACATGTTGCAAATCTGTTTTTCAGAGAAGTTGTGAGACTTCATGGCCTACCCGGGAGCATTGTCTCAGACAGAGACACAAAATTTGTTGGTCACTTTTGGAGGACGTTGTGGAAGAATATGGGCATAGATTTGTCCTTTAGATCATATTATTACCCTCAGATAGATGGGCAGACTAAGGTGGTAAATAGAAGTTTGGGAAAATTATTGAGAAGCCTGGTTACTAAACACCATAACCAGTGGGATCAGATTCTACCACAAGCAGAATTTGCATACAATGAATCACCAAACATAAGCACTGGAAGGAGCCCGTTCCAAATACTCTATGGAATGCAACCCAGGGGAGTGTTTGAGTTAAGGGACTTGGAATAGGGAGAGATCAGAAGCGTTGGAGTAGAGGATTTTGCTGCTAAGATGGAAAGACTCCATGGTCAGATCAAAGAACAATTACAAAGTTCTAATTAGAAATACAAACAAAAAGATGATCAACATCGCAAGGAACTTTAATTTGAAGTGGGAGATCAGGTTTTAACACATCTCAAAAAGGAAAGGTTCCCTAGGGAACATATAACAAATTGAAGATGAAGAAGATAGGACCCTATAAGATCTTGAGGAAGTTTGATGCAAACACCTATGAGATCGAACTGCCAGATGGTGTGGGAATTTCACCCATATTCAATGTTTCAGACCTGTATCCTTATAGGAAAGATGACACAAAATGGTCAGAATATCAAGGAAATATTCAGTGGGAGAAACAAATGCCTGTAGCAGAAAAGCCGTAGATGGAGAAAATTGTTGATCATAGGATTCACAAAAAGACTAGGAGGAAGACTTATTTTGAGTATCTAGTCAAATGGAAGGGACACCCAATAGAATATTCCATTTGGGAAAATGAAGCTACTATCTAGAAGCAGGGAAAATTAGTAGAGGAGCTCATGGACAGAAGTCCATGAATTTTTGTCAACGGGAGTATGATGCAGGAGCATCATTGGCAAGCGTGTAGAGGCAGGACCACTCAAAATGTGTGATTTCTTCCAGAAATTCAACATTGACAGTTGCAGTCGATTTTGAAATCCTCCTTCACTCAGCATCGGAATTCACCTTTGGAGGCATGCTTGAACCAATGTTGAATTTTACCCTTTGAGGCACATTTTGAAAATTGTATACAGAGCAGGAGTTTCCACTTCGGCTCTAGAATGCGACTGAACTTAGATAGTGTAGGAGGAATCTTAGAGTAGGCAATTGGAAAGGGGAAACCCTAGAAACATCTTTGAGTTATGTAGAAGTTTACACACCCAGTTAGAGAGAGCTGGAATATAGAGAAAAATTAGCTGTAAGAGAGAACTGTGAGTTAGCAGGAGGAAAAATGTTTTTGAGTTACTGTAATTTTGAATGCAATCTATAGCCATTGGGCACTTTTGAATATAACATAATGGAAAATTGATCCAAATGTGTTGAGATTGGACTATGTGTATTTTCCTGTTATTTTTTGTTTTATAAACAAGTGAATGGAACTCTGAGATTTTGGTAGTTTCAATTGTTTCTCTTCATTTGGAGCTCTGCAAGGTGTGCATTGAGCCAGGGAGGAATGTTGTGGAATTTTTTTGTCTTCACTGGGAGTTCTGCAAGGTGTACATCGAGCCAGAGAGAAAACATCTTGAATCTGAGCTATCGAACTCCCTCAGACGAAAGGAGTGTACAGGAGCTGGAGCCTAAACTAGACAAATCTTAGGAGCAATAACACTTCGAAAAGTGTTATAGGGATCCAAGAATGCATTCCCTGGAAGAAGCGAATATCGATTCTTCGCAGACTTAGAAATCTCCTAAGTCAAAATCGAGTAAAAGCTCAGGAGGAAGAACATCGTCGAGCGTTGGATAAAGGTGGAAATCCCCGCAGGCCATCCGATTGAAGGAAGGAGCACAGGATTTAACCCTGCATAGATCTAGGAGGAGAGTTCAGAAATCCGAACGGACGGTGGAGAATCCTCAAGGAGGAACACCAAAACCCCACAGGTCATCGGATTAGGTAGAGCTGCAAGGAGGTTAGCGGCAAGAGTTTCTCGACGTTCATTTCAGGACTTCGGGTACTGGGAGGTGGAAGGACAGAGGTTCTTGTCCTTCAGAACCCCAAATCGTGAAATCGTGAAGTCACAATTCAATCAGAGTCATCAATCACAGGACGATCTGAACCATTGGTCTGTTTCGGGACTTCAGGTACCAGGAGTTGGAAAGACTGAGATTCTTGTCCCTAAGAACCCCCAATTGTGAAATAGATAAATCACGATTCAACATGAGCCATCAATCATAGGGATTATTGTGAGCCGTTGATTGAACGCCAAGGCATTTCGGCATTTCGACATTTGGTCATTTCATCTTTTGAACGACTAGAGACTCCAAGGAGCAGGGATATCCTTTGTACCCTGATTTCGTGAAATGCAAAATACCGAAATTAATAGGCACCAGGCATATCGGCTTTTTGGTGACCAGATACTTCAAGGAGCAGGGATACCCTTTGTACCTTGATTTCACAATACGCAAAATCCCAAAATTAATAGGCGCCAGGAATTTTGGCTTTTCAGTGACCGAAGACTCCAAGGAGTAGGGACACTCTTTGTATCATAATTTTGTGAAATGTGAAATATCGAAATTGAGAGGTGTTGGGCATTTCGGCTTTTCGGTGACCAGAGGTTCTAAGGAGAAAGGACATCTCGTGCATCCTGGTTTCACGAAACACGAAATCCTGAAAGAATAGGCACCAGGTATTTCGGCTTTTCGGTGATTGGAGACCCTAAGGTGAAAGGATATCCCTTGTATCCAGATTTCGTGAAATGCGAAATCTTGAAGGAGAGAGTGTCGGGACATTTCATCATTTCGTCTACCGGAGGTTCGAGAGACTAGAAGACGGAACACTTGACTCAGGGAGTCTCGGTCCCCGATAAGCGCCTTTTTGGCTTGGCACTTGGTCATAGCCCTTGGTCGCATGCTATGGGAGCTCACTCTTGGCACCCATAATATCCAACTAAGCATTCATAAGGGACCTGTGTAATTGTCCGAAGGGTTCCAGTTCAGAACTAGAAGAACCATTTCGGCTCCAGAATCAGAAGATCCTAACCGGGAGGTCGCATAGCCCTTAGGAGGGATAGGGGGTCTGCATCAAAAGGTATCTTGGAGATGTGGAAAGTAAGGGCACTACAAGAAGTAATGTAGATACAAAGTTGAGAAAAAGAAGGGATCTGAAGAATCTCCTTCTACAGAAGAAAAGAACTCCAAGGAAGGAGGGGATGTGTACTTGGATTCTTCAAGCACACATGAAGATCATGAGGCATGGTTGGTTGACTCTGGTGCATCCTTTCATATGAATCCCCGTAGGGAGTAGTTCTATGAATATGAAAGGTATGATGGAGGTAATGTTTTCTTAGGTGATGATTCGACAACCAGAATCATAGGACGAGTACAAATTAAGTTGAGAAACATATATGGAAGGATCAGAACTCTCCCTGGTGTTCTGCACATCCTAGGTTTGGCCAAAAATTTGATTTTTGTAAGAAAAATGGACGATGCAGGGGTAAAAACAATATTTGAAAAGGAAACCTGGAAGATGGTTTGAGGAGCAATGGTGTTGTTGAAGGGAGTTCGATTTGGAACTCTTTATAAGTTGAAAGGAAGCACTATTAGTGATGGGCATAATAGTTCCATTGTTCCTAATATTGGAGTTGAAGAAGAAAGAACTCCTATAGTCTCTGGAGAAAAGGTTATGTTGTGGCATCAAAGACTGGGGCATATCGAAGAGAAGTGTCTTCGAATACTAAACGATAAAGGTATGGTTGAAGGTATGTCTAACTTCTCTCTGGATTTTTATTTATGTGAACATTGTGTATATGGGAAGCAAAATCAGGTAAGATTCCCCTTTGGTGCAACGAGGGAAAAATGAATTTTACAACTAGTTCACAATGATGTTTTTGGACCTGTGTCGGTCCCATCATTGG
>JZKD02S1956802.1:19910-36006 GCA_000966675.3 Picea glauca
GAGGAAACTCTCCAAGGCCACTCAAAACCAAACATTGGAGTCTGTGATAGGGAGTGTAGAAGTCCAGTTTCATGGAAGTTATCCAGGACCCCCCTCTAACATAGGGGATAAACACGAGGTCGCGTAAGGAAAGGTAGCGAAGATAACCCCTCCAAAGCCAGACCAAGCGTAGTGGAGAACACATATCGAGGATTTGTTTTGGGATTTCGTCGTTTGCATTTGCCACGGGGCTTCATGGGTCTCGAATCCGTTCGAGGTCCTCAGTTGTATTCTGGACCATTTTCTCTCAATACCCTTGACAGGTTTCGGGCTTGATACCCTGCTCATTGTGGTCTACCCGACTATCGACTGTACCCGCCTGGTGACTATTCGCATGTTGGAAAACCAGTTGCCAATCTTTTTAGGGACATACACAGGTGACTATGGGGGTATACCGCGATACCTAGGACAGACATTGGGCCATGCTTTGCAGAGTATACCCGGAGGGTGCTTCCATTTTCGAGTTGCACTTGCACCGGTAAGTTGCTCTAGTGTTGGTTGTTGTAATTGTTCTTCAAAATAGTTAGTGATTGCTTGTATTATCTCTTAGGGGATTCTTTTTTAGTGTGTGTTACTGTTTGATTGTGTAGAATACCTTAGCGTCTCTTGGATCTTCTCACATAGTGGAGGATCCCGAGCTCCCTTGGTCACGAAGGCTCCTGGGCCTGTCGTCGGTTATACTGGAGCCACCCCCACCACCATTGAGGCGGAAGCTAGACCAACAAGGGTCTTTCAAAGAAACCGGGTTACAAACCATTGTGCTCGAACAACTCTCGGAGGAATCAATTGCCAATCTTGGCTCGATTGAAACCCCAACCACTTATACTTGTCCATCGGTCATTGTACCAATCCAATTTTACGAACGCCTGTCAATGCCTCACACAGTTATGGAACCAAACGTTGTTACTTCCTCTGGGAATTCTTCCATTCCCACCACTGTTGCTACCACAGGAGAAGCATCTCCTAAATTGTCATCGTCGGTCCGAGTCACTATGGTCTCGACCGCAACTACGTCACACAGTGGACCGACCCCATCTATCGGGGTGGCCACAAATCCCTGCACACCTAGTGCGACAAGCCCTCCGTTCTCATACGGTATGCCTAGTTCGGGTACAAGTCTTGCACTCACTACACTTTACATACTTTGGTTCTGGGGGTAGGGAGCTCTAACGCTCCTTTGCAAGGTCAACTTGGGGGAATTTCTGTCCCTTTTAATGTTTTTACTTACGCTAGAGGTCATATCTCTCCTTCATCCCCTTCGCTTGGTGGTCTGCATCAGCAGTCCACTGGGCAGCCGGCACACACGAGTTCGTTTGGAGCCAGGAGTCAAGGAACACCTGCGCAAACTATGTTGGTAGGTTCATCACCATTTATTTGGAATGGGACGTTTGGTAACAACACTTTCACATCCACTACTTTCCCATCTGGGGGCACTCCCATCTTTGGACAGTCTACTCCGACACAGGGTACTATTCCTGCGCCGGGGGCACATATAGCAGGACCTTGGAACTCGGGACAAGGATTTGTTCCCTCCTCTGGAATGTCATTCTGGGGTAATTCTTTCCACAGTCAATGGAACCCTAGACATACTTCTATGCCTCTCCCATCAGGACCGACATGGGGTAATCCTTCCCAAAGTCCTTCAAACACGATGCATGTCCAACATCCTATGTCCTTTATGGGGAATCAGCCAATGATGTCTCCATAGATGCAAAATCCTTACGTTGGTCAAGGCCATGGTTTCTACCAGAATCCAGTCTAGTAGCCAAACTTTTCCTGGCAACCTGGTGCCAGTCAAACTCCAGGACCCTTTTTTCCAGGCTATCAGCAGTAACCCAAAATACCCTTCCTGGTGACGTTACACTTGCCATATTTGACAAGGTTGTTAAATGATCCAATTTGTCACGATCCACATTGGCCTCCTATGCCAACAAAGTTTCCTTCGGACATTCCAAAGTTCGAGGCCAAGCCTAACGAAGATCCAGGTGATCACGTGACTACCTTCCATCTTTGGTGTTCATCTAACTCATTGAAAGATGACTCCGTCCAGTTGCGATTGTTTCAACGCACTCTTATCGGGAGTGCCGTGAAATGGTACATCGAACTTGATCGCTCAAGATACTCTTCTTTTTGCGAACTGGCGATGGCCTTCCTTAACCATTTCCAGTTACCTGTGAGATATGACGCTAGCACAGAGCTGCTTGACAATTTTGAATAGACGACAGTGAACCATATCTCTGATCATATCCGAGAGTGGAGACGTTGAAAGAGTCTAATCAAAGTACCAGTCCCACCAGCATTCCTGCTTGAGTGTTTCCTTAAGTCTTTAGTCCAACAATTATCCAAAGACGTCGCGACTTCAGGAGTTTTCTCTGAAGAAGATGCCATCATGAGGGCTCAACAGTTTGAGCTTATCTATTCTCGGTCTGGTTTATTGTACAACATCCTACCGGATGCACCACGATCGATACTGGATAAAACTAGACAGTGAGTTGGACCACACGCCGATGGTATTGTTGGTTCAGCACAAACCAAGCCCGCTGAGCAATTGACAAAGCAATTGCAATAGTTATCTATACAACACTCAACGACCAGCCAGACTACTGCTTTGGCTGCTCCTCCTACCCAAAGATCGGAAGTACACTCAGTGCAGACGACTAACCCAAAGGCCACCCAGCAGCCTGAAGGGAAGGAAAAACAGTGAAATAAGGGTAAGGGGGAGAAAAAACCCACTGATAATGCTGGCGAGGGCACCACGGAAAAATGGAAGGCGAGGTATCCATGCAACTTGTGTGCGGAAGACCACCCGACCCATATATGTCCTCGACTTGCAGAGACCCAGAAGTTTGTCACACAGCAACAGCAAGCCGTGTTGACTAACCCCTTTCAGCATGGGCAAAATTTAACTCAATCCTCTACAAGTACCGAAGGGGGTAGCCAAGAAACCTGCCCTCCCCTAAACAATTCCTCATCCACGAACGTATATATGGTTAGGGGTGATGCTTTAATAACGACTAGAGTGCACAACTATAGTAAACCAAGCGCCTCCGAAAAGGGTAAAGAAGATGAGATCCCATCTCTTCCTCTACAGATCGAGAAGATGTTGGGTGAAACAATGACACGCATCCCAAAGGGTGCATTTAAGAAATCTTCTCACAACCCAAATGCAAGGGGCACCCAGAATTACTCTGTGGTGGAAGATTTATCACAAACCCCTTGTGCAATGTCTGCTTTGGAGGTCATCCAAAGCTGCCCTGCTCAGGGGAAAGCCTTGTTGACTGCGTTAGGATCTACTAAGACTTGTAACCCGGGTACCATCATGTTAGATACGACCAACTTAAAACCTCGTCTGCCTTACCAGATCGTGTTTTAGATAGTAGTGGCTCATCCCACGAAAACTTTTACACGGAATATTTTCCGCACGGTGGTTGACGAGGGCACTTTGACTTGCATTATGTCATTATCATGTTGGAAAGCCATTGGTCAGCCCGCTTTGTCTCCATCACCTACTCTCCTCACTATGTTCAATGGTCGTTCTTTCCGACCACATGGCATCGTTCCTTCTTTCCCTGTGCAGTTAGGAGGGAAGACCATGTGCGTTGAAGTAGAGGAAGTCGATGCTCCCCTCAACTATAATCTCTTGTTAGGTCAGAGTTGGACTTATGCTATGCAAGCTATGGTTGCTACAGTTTTCTGAGTCTTATTGTTTCCACATGAGGGTCGGATAGTGACCATCGATCAATTGTCCTTCTCTAGACCTGACCCAGCTTTAGGGGCATCCACGGTTCCCATGATTGATAATCCTCAAGCCGATGTCGTTAATGTAGGAGTTGGTTTGTGCCCATCCTTGATGGGTACCTTCGATTACCCACCTCCTCATGACGATGTCAAGTTTATATCAAATCACCACAAAGCTGAGATTTTTCAAGTTTCATCGTTCTGCATGACTTACTTTATGGATCCATGGATTCTTCCTTCCCCATCAGCCACAATGGATGAGACAGGGCACTTCGGCATGTCCATGCCCTTGTCATCCGCTGAAGTAGCGTACTCTTTAATCTAGAAAGTTTTAGCTAATCCTAATCCGACTCCCACACAAGAGTTGGATCCACTTTTAGAGCCTATCTGGGCTCAGGGTTCTCTTGCTACCACCAATTTGTTAGACTTAGTCTTGCCTTCCGACGAAGCAGTAATCGAAGAAATGACTAGTCTGGACAAACCTTGGGAAGATCTTCATCACATATCATATTTCCTCCCAGAGTTAAACTGAATCGCGACAGGAGAATTCACTATCACCATGACGAGAGATCAGCCATGTCCTATTAACCTCTTAGCTACACAGGAAATTTATGCTGAGGGAAATATGGCGACTATCGCTGAAACTGTACCTATCAATATCTTCCGAAACCCTGGCGTCATGGAGAATGTCTTCGTCGGAGCGGATTGCTCCCCCAAAGAGATTCAAATTTACATGAATCTTTTCAAAGAATTCTGCGACGTTTTTGCCTGGTCTTATGAGGAAATGTCAGGCATCGATCCGAAAATAGTTGAACATGAAATCACAACGTATCAAGATGCTAAGCCTATTCGACAAAAACTTGGTCCAGTCAATCCTAAGAAAGCAGTAGCCATCAAGAATGAGGTTGAGAAATTGCTCAAGGCGGGGTTCATTTACCCTATCCATTTGACTCAATGGGTTTCAAATCCCGTGTCGGTCAATAAAAAACAAGCCACGATTCGTGTATGTACCGATTTCCGTGATTTGAATAAGGCATGTCCAAAAGATAATTTTCCAACCCCATTCATCGACCAGATCATTGATGAATGCACCGATTGTGAAGCCTTTTTGTTCATGGATGGTTTTTCATGATATAATCAAATCCAAATCAAACCGGAGGACCAACACAAAACGACATTCATTTGTCCGTGGGGTACGTTCGCCTATCGTAAGATGCCTTTTGGCCTGAAGAATGCTGGAGCCACTTTCCAGCGGGCCGTGTCTTTTGCATTTCACGACCTCAAACATATAGTCGAGGCCTATCTAAATGATTTAGCATCACACTCTCGCAAGCGAAAGGATCATCCTACACACCTCAAGCTAATCTTCGAACGTTGTCGCTACTACAGGATTCGCTTGAATCCCAACAAGTGCATATTTTGCGTCACGTCAGAATGTTTGTTAGGTTTCATCATTTCAACATCGGGGATCATGGTCTATCCTCTTAAGGTGGAGGCAATAATCCAATTGCCTCCCCCAGGCACAATCTTACAAATTCAAAGTCTTCAAGGCAAGGCGAACTTCTTATGACGCTTCATCACCAACTATGCCGAAATCACCAAGGGCTTTATGCATTTACTGAAGAAATATGTTCCCTTTTTCTGGGACGAAGCTGCTCAATGCTCTTTATATGCATTAAAACATGCTCTCACAACCGCACCTCTGCTACGGCCACCTAATTATAACAAAGATTTCCTATTGTATATGGCTGTCGCAGAGTCAACCATAGGCATGGTTTTAGTTCATGAAGATGATTCGTTTTCAGAATACGTGATCTATTACCTGAGCTGAGGCCTCATAGGACCGAAACTTAATTATTCCCATCTCAAAAAACTTGTGTTGGCAGCAGTTCATGCTGTGCAACGGTTCCGTCACTATGTTATGTTTCGTAAGACCACCGTCGTTGTTGTCGTGAATCCATTCCAGTACATGTTGACACGACGAGTTATCGATGGAAAAATCAGTAGATGGATGGTAATCCTCCAAGAATTTGACTTAGACTTCATTTCATCCAATTCCAAGAAGTCATTGGTCTTCGCAGAACTTATTTCGGAACTTCCGGTTGAGTCAGGTGACGTTGTGAATGAGGAATCGCCTATCCGGGGGGATATGTTTTTTATTGCATCTTCGACCCCTGGTACAGAGATATACTGATCTATCTCCAAACTTTGAAATTCCCCACCTCTGCTTCTCGTGATGAGCATCGGCGGATACGCCATCAGGCTAAGAATTATCTCATACTCGATGATACGTTGTATCGGAGAGGTGTAGACTGCATCTTGCGTCGATGTCTCACTCATGAAGAGGCCGTCATAGTGCTCAACGATTGTCATACAGGAGCCTGTGGCAGTCACTTATCTGGGTTGGAAACAGCCCAAAATATTTTACGAGCAGGTTACTTCTGGCCCACACTGATGAAAGATTGTATCGAGTCAGTCAAGAAGTTCCATTCATGCCAAATCTTCTCTCGGAAGATGAGGGCACATCCATCTCCCATGTTTCCTATCATCACAATTGGTCCCTTCACTAAATGGGGGATTGATTACACTACATGCAACCCCCCGTCAGCAAGGGGGCATCGCTATATCATCGTAGCTATCGACTACTTCACTAAGTGGGTTGAACCTATGCCGACGTTCAAAGAACATGGAGAGACTGCAGCTCTTTTTTTATTCAACCAAATTATAGCAAGGTTCGGCATCCCAAGAGAGATTGTCACTGACCATGGCAGTCACTTTCAGAATCAAATGATGACCGAGTTAACGTCAAATCTTGGGTTACAGCAGGAACACTCATCACCTTACTACCCCCAATCCAATGGGTAGGTGGAAGCTGTAAACAAAACGCTTAAGACGATTCTACAGCGAACTATCAACTCAGCCAAGTCAAATTGGCATTTGATGTTATACTTGGCATTATGGGCTTACTGAACATCCATTAAGACTGCAACCGGTTTCTCACCTTTCCAACTCATTTACAGGCTGGAGGCAGTCTTGCCCATCGAATGTCAAATCCCATCTCTGAAATTGGCAGTACAGTTATTGCCAGACACTTCTCCACTTGAAGAACGGTTAGTACACCTTGAGTAGCTTGATGAATAGCGTCGCGATGCGGCCCTGGCCAATGAGGCTTATAAACATAAGGTCAAGTGTCAATATGATAGGTCCGTTCTTCCTCGGGTTTTTTCTAAGGGCGACCTTGTCCTGGTTTATGACCAAGATAAGGACCCCCTGGGGGCAGGAAAGTTTAAACCCATGTGGTTCGTACCCTTCATTATTAAGGAGGTTTTAAAAAAGGGTGTTTATCGTTTGGTCGATTTTGAAGGGAATTCTTTGGCGGAGCCTAGAAATGGGATCTACCTCAAGAAGTATTACTCATAGAAAGGTCACTGTGGGTAACTTTTTGTAACATATGTATAGTCTTTGTACTATTACTTTTTCACATTTCTTTTAAAAAGTGTTATAGATGTGTCATTGATGTTATCTTTCGTCAATATGGCAGATGTCAAGTGAATATGAGGTGTCTGTTGGGTATGCGGATGGTGCTAGTCGACACATGTGGAGGCTTGCCTCCGTAGCTTGGGTAATCTTTACACCACAGGGTTAGTTGTTATCTTCCAGAGGTATATGCTTAGGTGACACCACGAATAATGTTGTTGAGTATAGTGCATTTATTGAGTTGCTTCGTGACTCTTTGTCATTGGGTATCTCTCATCTCCGGGTCTATCTAGACGCTCAACTGGTTGTGTCGCAGCTAAACAGAATATATCGGGTGCATGACCCAACTTTACACCAACGATTCCTTAGGGTACGTCTCTTGGAACACAACTTTGATTATATCACATATTTTCATGTTCCTAGGATTTTAAATCAAATCACAGATACTCTAGCTAATCACATTTTAGATTGGCATCTTGCTCACATATAAAAAGATCATGAAAATAAACATGTAAATACATTTTTGTACACATAATCCATAAGACACAAAAAAGAGATAAAAACCATATATAAACATCATAAAATCCTCAAAGTACATAGATGGGCGCAAGCACCTCGCAAGTGGGAACAGTAACGAGTCACTGGGCTTATGCCCTCAAAAAATATATACATAGCAGTGCTCGTGGCACATAAAAAGTCTAATGTATGCTCAGGGCCTATGGGCCCTGTTATAATCATGTACAACCTAGGATAAATGCCTAAACAATTGGACCCATGTCCGAGGTGCCCCCACAACATGAGTCTGCATGGAGGGTGGCAGGTCCTCTATCTCTGCCATGGGAACTATGTGAGTGAGCACAGTAAATTTCTGCTCAATTCGCCTCAAGACCCTTTCGGCATCTCCTGCTGGGAGGTTCCTTGCTACTGCTACTCCTCCAGTGGCAGCAGCTGCGGCTTCTGGCCATGGGCGACGCTTGTTCCGTGCATAGTCGGCAGGTCGCACAGGTCCCACATCTGCATGCAATAAATGTTCACCTATCAAAAACTCTGGTATACAAAAACATGATATATATCAAAAAGACATAAAAATAGCATATGCAAACAAAAAAAACTATATAGGTGGAGACTTACCCATCTCCCCTCACTCCTCACCAGGAAGCACTGGTATCTCTAGATCTATGGAGAAGTCGATCCCCGCATATGGGTAGTCCTCAATAGCCAGGATCTATCATGACCGCCAAGCAAAGAAGTCGTCGTTGAAGGCCTCCACGGTCTTTCCACCACCATGTCGCGGTAGTAACATTGCCCATCTGCATATTGCGGGGAAAGTAGCCAGATGTCCTCATACTGTCAGCCGAGGAATGAAACACGGAACTCTCTCGAAAAAGAATGAACACAGGATGGTCCCAAACCCGAAGTTCCTGTGTGTCCGTTGTCGGCAAGCTATCAACTAACTCTTCATGCACTCCAATAGTGTGGTACTCCAATCAAAAATTTGTGCATTCATGCACTGGATCGCATAGTTCATCTGTGCGCATGAAGCCTGGTGCATGGTTGTTGAGCCGGTAATCTGCCCAATGAGAAATAAAACCGTCTGTAGGGCGAGGCTGGTAATCCTACTAACAGGTATCGATGAACTTCTATGATCGGTCCCAGCCTCACAGTACTCCTCGATCAGCTCCGAGACTTTTCTCGGCCCCGCAGGAAATGTCTGAAAGTTGACTGGTTCCCCTCTCCTTGAGAGGCCAGTCAAAAAGTAAATATCCTCAGTGGTGGGCACCAAGGATTTCCCCTCTAGCATGAATGCCTCTACATCATGGTGCCAGTAATCAACCAAGGCATTCAGTAGCCTTGGTTGCGTGTGCATAAATGGACATAAAAATAATTTCACCAACCCACACTGTGTCAGCACGGCCACAACGTTCATATCTGCAGCCACTAACTCATTGGCAGCCTCGTGCTCCCTTTCCCTCCACTGAACATACATCCTGCCAACATACATAGATGGGCGCAAGCACCTCACAAGTGGGAACAGTAACGAGTCACTGGGCTTATGCCCTCAAAAAATATATACATATCAGTGCTCGTGGCACATAAAAAGTCTAATGTATGCACAGGGCCTATGGACCCTGTTATAATCATGTACAGCCTGGGATAAATGCCTAAACAATCGGACCCATGTCCGAGGTTCCCCCACAACATGAGTCTGCATGGAGGGCGGCAGGTCCTCTATCTCTGCCATGGGAAATGTGAGAGTGAGCGTAGTAAAGTTCCGCTCAATTCACCTCAGGACCCTCTCGGCCTCTCCTGTTGGGAGGTTCCCTGCTACTGCTGCTCCTCCAGCGGCGGAAGCTGCGGCTTCTGGCTGTGGGCAACGCCTGTTCCATGCATAGTTGGCAGGTTGCACAGGTCCCACATCTGCATGCAATAAACGTTCACCCATCAAAAACTCTGTTATACAAAAACATGATATATATCAAAAAGACATAAAAATTACATATGCAAACAAAAAAAACTGTATAGGTGGAGACTTACCCATCTCCCCTCGCTCCTCACCAAGAGGCACTGGTATCTCTAGATCTCTGGATAAGTCAATCCCCGCATATGGGTAGTCCTCAATAGTCGGGATCTATCATGATAGCCAAGCAAAGAAGTCGTTGTTGAAGGCCTCCGCGGTCCTTCCACCACCCTGTCGCGGCAGTAACACTGCCCATCTGCATACTGCAGGAGAAGTAGCCAGATGTCCTCGTACTGTCAGCCGAGGACTGAAACACGGAACTCTCTCGAAAAAGAATGAACACAGGATGGTCCCAAACCCGAATTTCATGTGTGTCCGTTGTCGGCAAGCTGTCAATTGACTCTTCATGCACTCCAACAGTGTGGTACTACAATCAAAAATGTGTGCATTCATGCATTAGATCGCACAGTTCATCTGTGCACGCGAAGCCTGGTGCACGGATGCTGAGCCGGTAATCCGCCCAATGAGCAATAAAACCGTCTGTAGGGCAAGGCTGGTAATCCTACTAACAGGTACCGATGAACTTCTATGATTGGTCCTAGCCTCACAGTACTCCTCGATCAGGTCCGAGACTTTGTTTGGCCCCACAGGAAATGTCTGAAAGTTGAATAGTTCCCCTCTCCTTGAGAGGCCAATCAAAAAGTAAATATCCTCGGTGGTGGGCACCAAGGATTTCCCGTCTAGCATGAATGCCTCTGCATCAGGGTGCCAGTAATCAACCAAGGCATTCAGTAGCCTTGGTTGTGCGCGCATAAACGGACATAAAAAGAATTTCACCAACCCGCACAGTGTCATCACGGCCACAACGTTCAGATTTGCAGCCACTAACTCATTGGAAGCCTCGTGCTCCCTTTCCCTCCATTGAACATACATACTGCCAACATCACAAGGTAAAAGGAGGGTCAACACCTTTTTTATTTTTTCTTTTTATCACGCGAGGGGAGGGGTACCCACGGCCTGTAGAGGCGACAGTCGCGGGCACCCATGGGCAGGCTTTGCTCTGCACGCGGGTACCTGCGGGCTGTCCCTGGACAGCCCACGTTTACCTAGGGCCGACCTTTTTGAGGTCGACACCCACCCCACCAATCCACTAAATGATAAAAATGAAGTATTGAATAACTAGGCAAGGGAGTTTGTACTTACTTGGTCCAAGCNCTCATACTCGATGATACGTTGTATCGGAGAGGTGTAGACTGCATCTTGCGTCGATGTCTCACTCATGAAGAGGCCGTCATAGTGCTCAACGATTGTCATATAGGAGCCTGTGGCAGTCACTTATCTGGGTTGGCAACAGCCCAAAATATTTTACGAGTAGGTTACTTCTGGCCCACACTAATGAAAGATTGTATCGAGTCAGTCAAGAAGTTCCATCCGTGCCAAATCTTCTCTCGGAAGATGAGGGTACATCCAGCTCCCATGTTTCCTATCATCACAGTTGGTCCCTTCACTAAATGGGGGATTGATTACACTACATGCAACCCCCCGTCAGCAAGGGGGCACCGCTATATCATCGTAGCTATCGACTACTTCACTAAGTGGGTCGAAGCTATGCCGACGTTCAAAGAAGATGGAGAGACTGCAGCTCTTTTTTTATTCAACCAAATTATAGCAAGGTTCGGCGTCCCAAGAGAGATTGTCACTGACCATGGCAGTCACTTTCAGAATCAAATGATGACCGAGTTAACATCAAATCTTGGTTTACAACAGGAACACTAATCACCTTACTACCCCCAAGCCAATGGGTAGGTGGAAGCTGTAAACAAAACGCTTAAGACAATTCTACAGCGAACTATCAACTCAGCCAAGTCAAATTGGCATTTGATGTTATACTTGGCATTATGGGCTTACTGAACATTCGTTAAGACTGCAACCGATTTCTCACCTTTCCAACTCATTTACAGGCTGGAGGCAGTCTTTCCCATCGAATGTCAAATCCCATCTCTGAAATTGGCAGTACAGTTATTTCCAGACACTTATCCACTTGAAGAACGGTTAGTACACCTTGAGAAGCTTGATGAATAGCATCGCGATGCGGCCCTGGCCAACGAGGCTCATAAACATAAGGTCAAGTGTCAATATGATAGGTCCGTTCTTCCTCGGGTTTTTTCTGAGAGCGACCTTGTCCTGGTTTATGACCAAGATAAGGACCCCCTGGGGGCAGGAAAGTTTAAACCCATGTGGTTCGTACCCTTCATTATTAAGGAGGTTTTAAAAAAGGGTGCTTATCGTTTGGTCGATTTTGAAGGGAATGCTTTGGCGGAGCCTAGAAATGGGATCTACCTCAAGAAGTATTCCTCATAGAAAGGTCACTGTGGGTAACTTTTTGTAACATATGTATAGTCTTTGTACTATTACTTTTTTACATTTCTTTTAAAAAGTGTTATAGATGTGTCATTGATGTTATCTTTCGTCAATATGGAAGATGTCAAGTGAATCTGAGGTGTTTGTTGGGTATGCGGATGGTGCTAGTCGACACATGCAGAGGCTTGCCTCCGTAGCTTGGGTAATCTTTACACCACAGGGTTAGTTGTTATCTTCCGGAGGTATATGCTTAGGTGACACCACGAATAATGTTTTTGAGTATAGTGCATTTATTGAGTTGCTTCGTGACACTTTGTCATTGGGTATCTCTCATCTCCGGGTCTATCTAGACGCTCAACTGGTTGTGTCGCAGCTAAACAGAATATACCGGGTGCATGACCCAACTTTACACCAACGATTCCTTAGGGTACGTCTCTTAGAACGCAACTTTGATTATATCACATATTTTCATGTTCCTAGGAGTTTAAATCAAATCACAGATACTCTAGCTAATCACATTTTAGATTGGCATCTTGCTCACATATAAAAAGATCATGAAAATAAACATGTAAATACATTTTTGTACACATAATCCATAAGACACAAAAAAGAGATAAAAACCATATATAAACATCATAAAATTCTCAAAGTACATAGATGGGCGCAAGCGCCTCGCAAGTGGGAACAGTAACGAGTCACTGGGCTTATGCCCTCAAAAAATATATACATATCAGTGCTTGTGGCACATAAAAATTCTAATGTATGCTCAGGGCCTATGGGCCCTGTTATAATCATGTACAACCTAGGATAAATGCCTAAACAATTGGACCCATGTCCGAGGTGCCCCCACAACATGAGTCCGCATGGAGGCGGCAGGTCCTCTATCTCTTCCATGGGAACTATGCGAGTGAGCGCAGTAAATTTCTGCTCAATTCGCCTCAAGACCCTTTCGGCATCTCCTGCTGGGAGGTTCCCTGCTACTGCTACTCCTCCAACGGCAGCAGCTGCGGCTTCTGGCCGTGGGCGACGCCTGTTCTGTGCATAGTCGGCAGGTCGCACAGGTCCCACATCTGCATGCAATAAACGTTCACCTATCAAAAACTCTGGTATACAAAAACATGATATATATCAAAAAGACATAAAAATAGCATATGCAAACAAAAAAAACTATATAGGTGGAGACTTACCCATCTCCCCTCACTCCTCACCAGGAAGCACTAGTATCTCTAGATCTATGGAGAAGTCGATCCCCGCATATGGGTAGTCCTCAATAGCCGGGATCTGTCATGACCACCAAGCAAAGAAGTCGTCGTTGAAGGCCTCCACGGTCCTTCCACCACCTTGTCGTGGCAGTAACACTGCCCATCTGCATACTGCGGGGAAAGTAGCCAGATGTCCTCATACTGTCAGTCGAGGAATGAAACACGGAACTCTCTCGAAAAATAATGAACACAGGATGGTCCCAAACCCGAAGTTCCTGTGTGTCCGTTGTCGGCAAGCTGTCAACTGACTCTTCATGCACTCCAATAGTGTGGTACTCCAATCAAAAATTTGTGCATTCATGCACTAGATCGCATAGTTCATCTGTGCGCATGAAGCCTGGTGCATGGTTGTTGAGACGGTAATCCGCCCAATGAGCAATAAAACCGTATGTAGGGTGAGGCTGGTAATCCTACTAACAGGTATTGATGAACTTCTATGATCGGTCCCAGCCTCACAGTACTCCTTGATCAGCTCCGAGACTTTGCTTGGCCCCGCAGGAAATGTCTGAAAGTTGACTGGTTCCCCTCTCCTTGAGAGGCCAGTCAAAAAGTAAATATCCTCAGTGGTGGGCACCAAGGATTTCCCCTCTAGCATGAATGCCTCTGCATCAGGGTGCCAGTAATCAACCAAGGCATTCAGTAGCCTTGGTTGTGTGTGCATAAATGGACATAAAAATAATTTCACCAACCCGCACTGTGTCATCACGGCCACAACGTTCATATCTGCAGCCACTAACTCATTGGCAGCCTCGTGCTCCCTTTCCCTCCACTGAACATACATCCTGCCAACATACATAGATGGGCGCAAGCACCTCACAAGTGGGAACAGTAACGAGTCACTGGGCTTATGCCCTCAAAAAATATATACATATCAGTGCTCGTGGCACATAAAAAGTCTAATGTATGCTCAGGGCCTATGGACCCTGTTATAATCATGTACAGCCTGGGCTAAATGCCTAAACAATCGGACCCATGTCCGAGGTGCCCCCACAACATGAGTCTGCATGGAGGGCGGCAGGTCCTCTATCTCTGCCATGGGAAATGTGAGAGTGAGCGCAGTAAAGTTCCGCTCAATTCACCTCAGGACCCTCTTGGCCTCTCCTGCTGGGAGGTTCCCTGCTACTGTTGCTCCTCCAGCGGCGGCAGCTGCGGCTTCTGGCTGTGGGCGACACCTGTTCCATGCATAGTTGGCAGATTGCACAGGTCCCACATCTACATGCAATAAACGTTCACCCATCAAAAACTATGGCATACAAAAACATGATATATATCAAAAAGACATAAAAATTACATATGCAAACAAAAAAAACTGTATAGGTGGAGACTTACCCATCTCCCCTCGCTCCTCACCAAGAGGCACTGGTATCTCTAGATCTCTGGAGAAGTCAATCCCCGCATATGGGTAGTTCTCAATAGTCGGGATCTATCATGACAGCCAAGCAAAGAAGTCGTCGTTGAATGCCTCCACGGTCCTTCCACCACCCTGTCACGACAGTAACACTGCCCATCTGCATACTGCAAGGAAAGTAGCTAGATGTCCTCGTACTGTCAGCCGAGGACTGAAACACGGAACTCTCTCGAAAAAGAATGAACACGGGATGGTCCCAAACCCAAAGTTCATGTGTGTCCGTTGTCGGTAATCTGTCAACTGACTCTTCATGCACTCCAACAGTGTGGTACTCCAATCAAAAATTTGTGCATTCATGCACTAGATCGCACAGTTCATCTGTGCACGCGAAGCCTGGTGCACGGATGCTGAGCCGGTAATCCACCCAATGAGCAATAAAACCGTCTGTAGGTCAAGGCTGGTAATCCTACTAACAGGTACCGATGAACTTCTATGATCGGTCCCAGCCTCAGAGTACTCCTCGATCAGGTCCAAGATTTTGTTCGGCCCCACAGGAAATGTCTGAAAGTTGACTAGTTCCCCTCTCCTTGAGAGGCCAATCAAAAAGTAAATATCCTTAGTGGTGGGCACCAAGGATTTCCCATCTAGCATGAATGCCTATGCATCAGGGTGCCAGTAATCAACCAAGGCATTCAGTAGCCTTGGTTTCACGTGCATAAACGGACATAAAAATAATTTCACCAACCCACACTGTGTCAGCACGGCCACAACGTTCGGATTTGCAGCCACTAACTCATTGGAAGCCTCGTGCTCCCTTTCCCTCCATTGAACATACATCCTGCCAACATCACAAGGTAAAAGGAGGGTCAACACCTTTTTTATTTTTTCTTTTTATCACGCGAGGGGAGGGGTACCCGCGGCCTGTAGAGGCGACAGTCGCGGGCACCCGCGGGCAGGCTTTGCTTTGCACGCGGGTACCTGCAGGCTGTCCCTGGACAGCCCGCGTTTACCTAGGGCCGACCTTTTTGAGGTCGACACCCACCCCACCAATCCACTAAATGATAAAAATGAAGTATTGAATAACTAGGCAAGGGAGTTTGTACTTACTTGGTCCAAGCAAAAGTTTGTTTCGTCCACTGTAGCTCCTGGAATCACGATCTTTGGCAAAGGGGGTCTTTTGGCTCCAGAGTCAATTTCCAAATCGGCAATGGTGATAATGAGCTGCCAGCTTCTATTTATAGACTTTTTGGCCTCTTTTTGTCACTTTTTTGGGCCCTTTTATTAGTTTCTTTATACCAAAAACCATTTTGAGTGATCCAGGGGTTGTGTGGGAGGGATTTGAGTAGGTATTGGGACATTTTTGTTTTGAGTTTTGAAAAATAAAAAAATATATATATTGACGGTCCATAAAAA
>JZKD02S1956802.1:45181-66206 GCA_000966675.3 Picea glauca
AATATAATTTTCTTAAAAAATAATAAAAATATCAATTGTCTAAAATGATATGTGCCTCAAAGTCAAATTGATGTCACCATAAAATATAATAAAGTTAAAAATCATATTTTTTATGTGAAGTTGTCTGTCTCTGTCCAATTCCCTCTGACAATGTCTCTTTATGTTTAGTCAAATCTGCATATGTATATTTCTTTCCTTCGCCCTTTTATATTTCCAGGTGCATGTCATTATTGGTTATTACTCTCTCTTCCTACTTATTGGGTTGACCCGGGTTTAGATCTGAATAGGTTTCTAACAAAACCCCCTAAAACTATCGGCCCTCCTGGTAAACCAAAAGGCAATGCAACACACAGAATGTACTGCGCAGTCTCACCCGAGATAGTCCTATGGGTGACCGCAACACTCATATGCTTGCAGTATAAGAAAGAGTGGGGATATGAGATTGCAATTCATCTTCTTCTATCGTGTTCTGGTATTTCTTCCTATTATTCTTAGTATTCATTCATCTATTAAGTCTATACATGCATTCTAACAGATCCAACATATAACAGATCTCACATAGTTATTCATTCTTCAACTAACTACTTACATAAAGTAA
This sequence comes from Picea glauca, assembly GCA_000966675.3. NCBI lineage: Eukaryota > Viridiplantae > Streptophyta > Pinopsida > Pinales > Pinaceae > Picea > Picea glauca. Next base: position 45,780 of record JZKD02S1956802.1, read on the forward strand.
TTATGCAATAAACCCATCACATAACATAGGTTTTACCATGGTTCACCCCCTCCTGGGATACGTCCACAAATATCTGGCTTCTCGGGCTCATTTATTATGGTTCTGCAATATATGGTGTCACACGCACTACAAATCCATTCATACAATCACAAAATAGACTCCATGACCTTTGTGAGGCTGACTAGATTGCACCAAGATTTTCATACTACGATCTAACCCTCAAGGTCTAGCTACCTTTCTCCCATACAGCTCAACAGCTTACAAAAATGGTATCTGATCTTACAATAGTTCATTGACTAAACAAACCAAAACTCAGCAACCATGACCTAGACCTCATAGGTACTTATTTATACTAGTTTTTATCTCATTGACCACTATAATATCCTACAAAAACCCTAACCCTAGTGTGGTTAGGTTTTCCTGCATGTGCACCTTGCATACTTTCCTTCTTTGCATCTGGATTTCCCTCTCACGTGTTGATTTTCCTTCAAGTTGTCTTTTTCTAATTTAATCTTTACTTTCCATAATTGGATTCTTCCTCAAAATCAGCTTGTGCCCAACAGGCCCCCAACACTCACATGTGGCTCGTCTCGATCCACCTAGATAGTGTGTGCTCCCTTGAAATCCTCTTCTAGTTTTGGAGCTTATCTACAAGTTCCCTTTCTCTCACTTGGACCTACATGGCCTTCTCTATGAGTGCTTCCAATGATTGCATTGTGATCTCCTCCCGGATCATGGTTGTGCACTCTTCCTATGTTTTCACAATGTTATTCCTCTCCTCCTCCAATTGTACAAGCATCTTCATTGCTTTCTCTTGAAGAGGTTCCATCTACACCTTTCTTTCCTGCGTTTGCATTTGTGCTACCTTTAACTCTGCTTACATCTTCTTCATATCGTGTGTTCCTTTCAGATGCTCGGTGATGCTCATTTCCTTTTGCCTTTGCTTGAGGTCCTGGATTGTTGTGCTTATTATTTCTTCCTCCTGGTCCTACTATTGGACCTGCTCATCCTTCTCTAGCATTGTCCAAAGCTGTGTTGCTTTGTCAAAAAATCATGTTGTTGTGTTGACTTGTTTCTCCATTCTTTCCACTTAGAGTGTGGCTTCTTCTTTCCTCTACTCTCGGACCTCGGGAGGGGTCATGAGATTGAGCTTCTCTTTTAGCTCCTCGATCTCTTACATGTACTAGTCCATTGCCTACGCGATGATTTTTTCCTCTATTCTCAGACCTCGGACAGGATTGTGAGATTGAGCTTCTCTTTTAGCTCCTCAATCTCTTTCCTGTACTAGTCAATAGTTTGCAAGATGAGTTTGATATTCTCATCTTCACTTCTCTCTTATTATTCACATTTTTAAGGATTCGGTTGTATGTCATTGTCAATCCTTGATCTATCTTGTCTACGCATTCCTTCTCCTCTTCCTTTTCGGCATTCAATTGGTCACATGTGATATGGAGAATTTATGTGACCCCTCTTCCTGCCTCTATATTTGTGGCATCTATGCGAGCCCTAGAGTGTACTTCTTGCATGACACTAGCTTGTATCCCATATAAGGCCTTTGTGGGGATCCACACCATCACCAACTCTACTTGTTCCACCTCTTCTAGGGATTTTTGTGTCGTCTCCTGATCAAAGTTGATCATTTGACGCATTATCGTGAATGTCTCCCTACCCTGGACGATTAATTTCATGGTCTCCTCACCTTCTCTTTGTGCATGTGGCCTCTATGTATCCTCCTCTGGTCGCACAGTGACCTGTGACTCAGCCCAGTTTCGTAGATCTTGGATATTTGCGTGAACCTCTATAAGCTTGGCCATAATTTGTTTCCTTTGCACCTATGTTGTTCTGCCCACTTCCTCACTCATGTCTTGGACCTTGTCCATGACAAGCTCTACATCATCCCATGTGAGGGTGATGTCAGGTTCCTATATTTCATACTTCCTCTTTTTGCGCACATCATTTCCTTGGGCGGGCTTCCTTTCCATTTATGAGGGTTGTTCCTCTGTTGTTATTTCTTAGCCTCCTTCCTCTTGAGCTTGTATGGTATCCTTTGGCCCCATCTATGCCTGGCTTCATGTTCTTGTTGATGTGGGCGTTCTCCTCGACCCTTTTTGTACCACACTTCTCCCACTTGGTAAGGTTTGCACTATAGTTGTTCTAGTGTTATCCGTCGGGCTACCTATCCTCGTTGATGAGCCTGTGTTGACATTTTTCTTAGGCTTGGAGGAATGTGTTGTGCCTATCCTTGTAGTTGGTTTTGTTGTCGGTGACTGCCACTGCGTGAGTCAGTCCTTGATAATACACTCCACCTTTTCTCTGGTGACGCAATATTTCATCTTCAACCATGCCTTTTTGGGATCCCCCGCAGCTTGTATCCATAGGTGATATCGAGATGCCTTTAATTTAGTTATCCCCTCTCTTTTTTGCGTGACCTCCATAGGTATGTGCCATATATTTGTTGTGCATTGCTGGATTTCTTCTAGCAACATGGAAAACAAGGTGTTTTTTTTCTGTTGTTTCTTATTATCCTTCGCCTTCCAGAGAGACTCATACCTGGCCGCATAGCACTTCCCTACCATGTCTAGGAATGTTGAGAACTTAGGCTCCTTCCACCCTACTAGAGCTATCAGTATCATTAACCAGGAGTAATGGAACTTGGTTCCATTGTTCTATGCATCATGAAAATCAAGCAGGAATTGGTTCAGCAGGTACGGTGCCCAACTGAACTTCATCCTCTTCCTGCACTGCGTTGCTACTGTGATCACTCCTACTGACGCTTCCTCTCTATGAAATTTTCTTAGCATCTTGCATGCCATTAGCTTACTGACAAATTTGGTGGCATCATCATTGATCTCTTTGATGATGATGCCTATATTCCCCCTGGTTATGCCAAACTGTACCTTCACTTGTTTCGCCAGTTCTTTCTCACGTGCTTTGTTTTCCAAGAAGTCTTCTAGTGGTGAACCTACTGTAGGAAATCCTATTATTTTGTAAATTAATGCCATGTTGATCGGTAGTGTTCTATCCATCCAAAGAATGCCTCCATGGACCCGGGCGACTAGTTTCTTGATGCACAGACTGACATTCTTACCATGCCCAAAATGCGGTATGTCCAAGAGGTTCATTATACCTAAGTTATATAGCCTCGTAATCCACTACATGGGCTCTATCACTGGCCTTCCTAGGGGTCCAATCTCCCCTTTGTTGATCATATAGTTTTCCTTGGACAATTATGGAAATTCGATCATGTCACGCACATCATGGTCTGTGTACCTCAACTTTGGTACCTTCCCCAACATGTCATCAACAGTGGGGACTGCATTTGGAAGGAATGGAAGGGTAATTTCCATATTGTTAGGGGTCTTTATTTTCTTCGCCATAGGAGATGTATCTTCCTCTGTTGATTTTGTGCCCTCTTCTTCCCCAACTGACTTTGTCTGATCGGTGATGTCTTCGACCAATACTTTTTCTTGTGCATGGGACTTTTGCGGTCCCACTTTATCATTCGGTCTTGCCAGAATCTTGGGGTTAGGGTTTGAACCCTCATTTTTGGCCTTATAGCTCTGCCTTATCTCTCCTTGCTATGTTGTATGGAGCTCTTCCTTGACCTGCATCGGGCTAATTGATTATGGGTTCGAGGTGGTCACGTCCTCGAGCTCGACTATATCCTCAGGCTGTTGCAGCCTCTCTTTACGCCTTTGGCCGTGTCGGGTGACCCTTACAAACTATCCTGGTGACCCAAACTTCGGTGGAGTCATCATTTGTAACTATTGTTACCTCAACTTGCTACTTCGATGATTGAAAACTAGGGCACGAGTTCTCTTTCTCACTCTTATCTTGAAACTTTCCAAGTGTTGAATAACTCTACGTGTTTCTGCCTTTTATAGACCAGTTTATGTTCATTTTTACTTTTTGTGTGCATTTGTGCCAAGTTTACTTCTTGCTACGTGCGGTCTTCTGATGTATGTCGCAGTAATTATTGCACAATAATTTTCCCCATTGTTTTTGTATTTTCTCTATTTTTTATTTTTGTATTTCTTTTCCCCTCTTTTTCTCCTTTTTGTATCCTTTTTTTTTCACTGTTTTGTCCTATCTTCTCCTATAATACACTATGTACATGTTCTTCTTATTGTGTTGTAACTCTTAAGTGCTAGGAGGTCGATTGTTCATGTATAGTTTCAGTCGACTCCCATTGATCATTCCTTTTAGTTTTATGCCTCCCAAGTCTTTTAATTGTACATATCCCCCATCTGTTATAGTCTTCACTTCATATGGCCCCGGCCAATGATTTCTAAATTTACCTGGATGCTGGAAAAATTTACTGCCATAGAGAAAGACCAGGTCGCCCTCCTTGAAATTCTTCCACTTGATATGTTTTTCATTCCAATATTTGTCTCTTTATTTCTGTACTTCTTGGTGAAATCCTATCAGAATATTATCCTCTTCCATCTACATTAGTTTATTTAGCCTTTCCTTTATTGTGTCTCTTTTTGTCATGATGGTAATTGTTTATACACGTAGACTGGGTACCAGATATTCTAATGGTACTACTTCTTCCTTCCCATACACTAACCTGAATGGTGTTTGTCCTTTCATATTCTTACATGTAGTCATGTATGCCCATAGTACTACTGGTATTTCAAGTTCCAATCATCCTTGTTGACATTGTAGATCTTTGTCATAGCATTCTCTGGGATCTTATTGAAGGCTTTTATTGTTTCATTTTCTTGAGGATGGTATGGTGTACTCTTATTATGATAGACTTCAAACGCCTCAATCATAGCCTTGATAGTGTTGTTGATAAAGTGAGTACCTTAGCCACTCATCAAAATCCTTGGACAGCAAAATCTAGTGATCACTTGCTCAAACAAGAAGTGTCTTGTTGTCTCTATGCTATAGTCTTTTATTGGTCCTGCTTCTACCCATCTTGTTAATTATTTTATTGCAGTAATGATATATCTCACTCCTGACCTTTTTGATGGTGGATGGATTGGCCCCAAAAAGTCTATTTCCCATTTTTCAAATACCTGCAAAGTTATTTGTGGTCTTAGGGGCATCTCATCCCTTCTGTTAGGTTTACCAAAACTTTGAAAAACATCACATCTCTGGAAATATGCCTTAGCATCTCAGTGAATTGTTGGCCACCATAGGTCTGCGCGCAATACCTTTTGCATGGTATATTTTCCTACATAGTGTTCTCCATATATTCCCTCCTGAGCTTCTGTAAAAAATTATAGGCCTTTCATGTTCTAGTACACATCTTCTCAAAATGTTGTCTGCACCCATTTTGTATAAGTGTCCAATCAATTAATAGTCTGCAGATCTGACTACCAGATTTTTCTTTTGCACAGTGTTAAACTCTTGCGGCACAGTGTCTGTACTCAAGTATTCAATGATGTCAGAAAAATATTCATCAACTACTTGGACTGAAAATAACTACGCATCAAGGAAGTTGTCTTCCAAGTTGGTAGGTTCTTCTCCATTGGTTACCCTTGACAGGTGATCAGGTCCCGCATTTAGCTTCCCTGGTTTGACTATCACTTCAAAGTCAAATTATTGAAATAACAGTAGCCATATACAAATCCTCCGCCCCAACACTGACTTGTTGACTAGGTATTTGAGGGTTGAATGATCTGTGAACATCTTAAAGTGTTTTACTAGTAAGTAATGTTTGAACTTCTGAAGTGCATAGACCATAGCTAGGCCTTCTCTTTCTGTAGTGTTGTAGTTATGCTCTGACTCTGACAGTTTTATGCTTGCAAATGCTATAGGGTGGTCCAAATCTCCTGCTCCTAGTTGCGCCAAAATTGCTCCAATTGTTATAGCTGATGCATATACATGCACATGAAAAGTATTTTCCCAATCTGGGAATACTAGAATAGGTGTTGTGGCCATATTTTATTTTAGGGTGTCCAAACCTTGTTGACAGTCCTCATTTCACTGAAATTTAGTATCCTTCTTTAACATTTTTTCCATTGGCGCAGTGATCTGCGCATATCCTTTTACAAAATTTTTGTAGTAGCATGTATGTCCCAATGTTTCTCTCAACTGGTGCACCGATTTTGTTGGTGGTAAATTAACAATGACTGCAAATCTTAGCAGGATCCACCAATAACCCTTGTTTACAAATGATATGTCCCAACAATATTCCAAAAGGTGTCCCAAAAATGCACTTCTTGATATTCAATGATATCTAACACTACCTACATCTTTCTAGCATTAGCCTTAATACTTCCACATGATATTTTAATAGACTATATGCAGTCCAGTCATCCAGATACACTTCTAAAAACTGATGTATGAAATCCTTGAAAGAAGCTATTACTACCCTTTAAAATATGGTTGGTGCATTATTCAACCCAAAAGGCATGAGGGTGTACTGGTAGGATCCCCATTCTGTGGGAAAAGTAGTATTATACCTGTCTTCTGGAGATATCTTGATCTGATGGTAGCCTGTGAATCTATTTATAAATGAATATGTATCCTGACCTCCCACATTCCCTAAAACTTTATATGTAAAAGGTGTACGGAAGGGGTCATGTAGGAAAGAATCATTCAGTTTCCTGAGATCTACACAAATCCTTATCCCCCCTTGTTTCTTCTCTTGAACTACCATAAGGCTTATCCATTCAGATTCCTCCACTAGTTCTATGATACCAGCTTCCAACATTTTGTCAATTTATGCTTTGACTTTCAGCTTATATATTGGAATTAGTCTATACGGTCTATGTATGACAGATCTAGAATCAAGTTTTATAGGTATCTGCATCTCTCCTATCTCTCTTTCTATGTCTTTCATCTCTGTAAACATTGTTGGGGACAAGTCATTGTATTCGCGCAATAACTTTGTTATTCTTTCCACTGTTTGTCCATCCCAATAGTCTCCAATACTTTCCATTTTAGGTTTATCTGTTTTCCTAATATTAAATTCCTTCACTTTGATAGGTGTAGCAAATCCTTTTGATTCTAAAGATGGACCTTCCAGCTCTCGCTCTCCCTCAATTTTTTCAATCTGAATATTTCACGGGTCATCTTCATCTGGTGCTTCTTCTTCCACATGATAGCATGACAGTAGTTCCTTGACTGTCTGTCTATGTTGTTGATGATACTTTGTCATGTGTTCAACCTATGGTTCATCAATAAAGATAGACCTTATGATTTGTTTGAGTTTTGAATCCATGTTGGGGTTGTCATGTTCAAATGATAAGATTACTATAAAATTATGTTATAATGTTGTCCATTTTGTAGTGCCTCTACACATTTCTTGGTCTACATACCAGTTTTCTGGAATTCCTTCTAATGTATGGATGAAGTGATGGGGCCATTCCTATGGTGGTGTCACCCTCCATAGTGTTTTGCATCTCTCCAAATTTTCTTATGGTGTCCCTCGTCCATCATATATGTGCACGTTATTACTCCCCTGCTCTACGTTGAATTTAATGTGCAGCAGTCGCTTAAATTGGTACCAGTCCTTAACTGTTTCTTTGTACACACCCCACCATATTGCAGGTGTTTCCTTGAGTGCAATGTCCAGGGATAAGAGCCTCTAGTTCCCTAACACTTCATCTTCGTATCTTGTTAGGAATTATTCTAAGTCATAATTTCCATGAAAATTGGGAGGTCCTCTTATCTTTGTACCCACCCATCTTACTGCGGGGTCTATTCTTGCGCACCTCCTTGTAGACACTTCATGTAATCTTTGTTGTCAATTTTCCAACCTTATATCTAAATCAGAATCATATGATGTGATGTTCCTCCAGCTGATTACTCCATCTACGGTTGGGTTGACATAATCTTCTTCACGTGTGGTTGTTCTATATAGCTGGTTTATTTCCTCTAAATCTAGACAAGTTGGTTCTACGAACCTTTCCCCTTCTGAAGGGTATAATTGCGCAATGCTTATGTATTCTTCTAATTCAAAGGTCATCTCCTTGTATTCATGTTGATTATGGCTTGGTTATCAAACACCCAATCCAATCCAAGCAATGTTGTATAAAGTGTTGTACCATCTACTATTTATATCACTTCAAAGTTTGTCTTAGTGCGCACTCCATCCAGATCTATTGTCACACCCTTAAGCCTTCCAATTGGTAGAACTTTGTGTTGGTTTTCTAGCTTCAATTGGAAAAATGAGTAGACTAATGTGGGCTCTCCCATACATTTCCATGTATTCTTAGGTAAGACGTTGACCTCAGAGCCTAAGTCTAATATGATGTCTCTTATATTGAAATCTCCAATGTTGGAATTCAGTCTGAATTCTCTTCTTGTCCTCCTTATTGAATGGAGGTCATTGATTGTCTTCTTCTCTAACTTCCCCTTTACCTCTGTGTTACATCTTTCTTACATATCTTGCAACACCTTAATAGATGATGGATTATTCAATATATTATCACATGATTGCAGAAAAGTATTTATGGTACTTACTTTCTCTACAGCTTGTGTTTCATTGGTGTGGTCCATTGATAAGGGAATCTCATAAATTTGTACATTCTAAGTATGTTTCACAGTTGATGTAGACACAACATATTGTGTGAGGAACTCCTATCTATCCTCCTTGAATGTTTCTTTTTCTTTCCCTGTGTCAAACTGTTTCTATGGTTTAGTATTCTTATTCACCCATTGGTGTTGCGTTGGATCCTGACATACTGCATCATCTCTTGTCTTAGCTCCTCCATGTGTAACTATGTTTATATTTCTTCCATCATCCCTAAATTCTGTAGAAATCCACTGAACATTCTGATTGTTTTGATTCCTCTTTTCTTGAATTTTTGCCAATAATGATGGACAGTCCTCTCTATCATAGTTTGTTCTGTGACAGTACATGCATGTCGCAGGTGGAAGTGGACATTCCCTTGCATAGCGTCCTGGTTGTTCCATTTATGGCACACTAATGGTCCTCTACCTCTTCCAAATCCTCCTCTACCTCAACCTCCACCTATGTAGCCATTTCAATCTCCTTGCAGTGCATTATACTGAGGCACCTGATTATATTGTGTGGGGTTATGTTATGGTTGCGTGTTATTGTATTTTGGTTGCGTAGTGTTGTATGGAGGTGGTACATGGTTGAAATGAGGTGAATATTTCCTTGTCATCATTTCTACCTGCACCCTATAGGTGTCTAACTTTCTTTCCCTCATCAATTCCATTGTCCTACAATCTTTTTCATCATGACCCACTGATTTGCTAAAATTGTAGTATGAATTCTTGTGTATTGTATGCTACTTATGCATCATTGGACAATGATATGGATAATGCTCGTGTGTTTTATAGATCTCGCACCATGGTCCTCCTGTTGGAAATGGGTTTGGTATCCCTATTTCCATGTACTGCATGAAAGTTGGGCACTCATTATTGTGATGTCCTTTTTTCCTACATATGGTACACCAAACAACTTCTCTTTTCTCTTTTCTCTTTTCTCTTTTCTCTTTTCTCTTTTCTCTTATTCTAGTTCAGTTCAAATGTGAGGTTATTCATATCCTCCTTTAGCTCTTATGTTGATGGGTCTATCTTCTGATACTGTTTCTCTTCCATTTGTAAGGTTGCCTACAAAGCCTCTGCCTGATTTTGAAACTTTTGTTGTCTCAAAGGGTATTTCAGATGTGGTAGCAGTGAATTCACAAAGAGATGTCTATGTTGCATGTCATCCATGACATAATTCAACTTACCCTTCAATCGTTTGAACCTCTGATCAATCTCCCAAATAGACTCACCTGGTTTCTGTTTGATTTCAATCATCTCATTCATGTATTGATTCTCAGAGATAGGCTTATGAAATTCATTTACCAGTAGCTTCTTGACATCTACAATTATCCTTTTTATTCATGGTGGACTATTTACAGATAATCTCATGTACCAATCTAGTCCGTGGTCTCTTAGTGTGATAGCTAATTGCGCAAGTTTTTTATCCTCATCTGTGATTTTCTTTTCTTCCCAAATATTCTCACAGATAAACAAGTGTTTTTTAGGATCATCTGATGCCTTTCCCTTGAACTCTAGTAACCTGATAATGGGATCATGTCCTGCCATTTTGAATGGTGATTAACTACAACCTCTACGCGGTGTAGATACTTGACTACTACTTCCTGAACTTGCTCCGCCGGTCGTTTCTCCTTGATAGGGTGAAATTCTTGTTGTCTTCCTTCCACTAAAATTTGGTTGTCTAAACGGTGGTGTTATTTCTAGTGTATTAGTCGCACATGGGGTTATGGGTTCCACACTGACACTAACATGGATAAGAGTTTTTCTTTTTGTTCCTACCCTCAGACCTCTTGTCTTACTTTCATATGTTGCGCGCAATATTTCCTAAATCTACTCCACATCCCGAAGATCCTCTACCTCTTCTTCATCACTTTTCAAGCCTTCTCTATCTATTATGGCTCTCTTCTTATTATTTATCTTATATTGGTAGGGTACTCCACTGTGCATCTTTTCATTTGTTGCCATGATATACTTGATTTGATATTTGTCTATCATGATTGGGTCCATGGCCTCCTCCTTCTTTCCCTTATCCATTTCTTCCTCCATTTCTCCACCTCTTGTCAATGCTTCCCCCTCTCCCCCATGCATGCAAGGAAATTTAGTTGTTTGATGCCATAGTCATTACACCTTTGTTATACAGTAAAATATTGATGGAAGTATAAAGTGATCTGATATACCTACCTCTGGGTCCTTTTATAAATTCTTGCTATATTGCATTGTACGAATTTGTTGTATCTCACTACTACATATTGAAAAAATTGCGACGAAAGTACTCTTTCGTCACAACATACAAGAGAAAAAGTTCAGTTTTTCTAAATCCACCCCGTATTCGTCCCTATCTCGATGCCTTTAGTTTGACTAAATTATTATGGTCAATGTTTGTCACAAGAGCGACGACTATAGTTTGTCCATCACTCTTGCGACAAATTTTGACCATAATAATTGACCTTAAAACTGACCATTGAAAATGACCTAAAATAAATAGGTGGAAAGGAAATATTTTTAGGTCACTATCGTCACAATTGCAACAATGGTGACCTAAAATTGGCCTATAAATATTTGACGATTTAAAGATGTTGCAACAATCTTGCTATAACAATGATTGTTTCGAAAGGGTATTTTTGTGCGGAAAAATGTCACAAAATGTTGTTAGAGGTGGGGAAAAAAGTAAAGCGGATGAAAAGGGTGATGGTAGATGTTATTGCCCTTGTAAAAAATGTTGCCTCAGACGTCTCGTAAGAATTTTAATAGAAACTTCTACAAAACATTGTAGGAAATATGGTCACTTTGATGGCGGATCGAATGAATATCATCCCATGGTAATTAGCTATATATTCATTATATTTTTTTATTTTGTCAATTTTATATAAAATTATATATGTGTGTATATATATTGTTTGAATGTTTGTTATAGTATACACTAAGTTTGCATGATTGTTCGTAATTATAAANGACATTCTTACCATGCCCAAAATGCGGTATGTCCAAGAGGTTCATTATACCTAAGTTATATAGCCTCGTAATCCACTACATGGGCTCTATCACTGGCCTTCCTAGGGGTCCAATCTCCCCTTTGTTGATCATATAGTTTTCCTTGGACAATTATGGAAATTCGATCATGTCACGCACATCATGGTCTGTGTACCTCAACTTTGGTACCTTCCCCAACATGTCATCAACAGTGGGGACTGCATTTGGAAGGAATGGAAGGGTAATTTCCATATTGTTAGGGGTCTTTATTTTCTTCGCCATAGGAGATGTATCTTCCTCTGTTGATTTTGTGCCCTCTTCTTCCCCAACTGACTTTGTCTGATCGGTGATGTCTTCGACCAATACTTTTTCTTGTGCATGGGACTTTTGCGGTCCCACTTTATCATTCGGTCTTGCCAGAATCTTGGGGTTAGGGTTTGAACCCTCATTTTTGGCCTTATAGCTCTGCCTTATCTCTCCTTGCTATGTTGTATGGAGCTCTTCCTTGACCTGCATCGGGCTAATTGATTATGGGTTCGAGGTGGTCACGTCCTCGAGCTCGACTATATCCTCAGGCTGTTGCAGCCTCTCTTTACGCCTTTGGCCGTGTCGGGTGACCCTTACAAACTATCCTGGTGACCCAAACTTCGGTGGAGTCATCATTTGTAACTATTGTTACCTCAACTTGCTACTTCGATGATTGAAAACTAGGGCACGAGTTCTCTTTCTCACTCTTATCTTGAAACTTTCCAAGTGTTGAATAACTCTACGTGTTTCTGCCTTTTATAGACCAGTTTATGTTCATTTTTACTTTTTGTGTGCATTTGTGCCAAGTTTACTTCTTGCTACGTGCGGTCTTCTGATGTATGTCGCAGTAATTATTGCACAATAATTTTCCCCATTGTTTTTGTATTTTCTCTATTTTTTATTTTTGTATTTCTTTTCCCCTCTTTTTCTCCTTTTTGTATCCTTTTTTTTTCACTGTTTTGTCCTATCTTCTCCTATAATACACTATGTACATGTTCTTCTTATTGTGTTGTAACTCTTAAGTGCTAGGAGGTCGATTGTTCATGTATAGTTTCAGTCGACTCCCATTGATCATTCCTTTTAGTTTTATGCCTCCCAAGTCTTTTAATTGTACATATCCCCCATCTGTTATAGTCTTCACTTCATATGGCCCCGGCCAATGATTTCTAAATTTACCTGGATGCTGGAAAAATTTACTGCCATAGAGAAAGACCAGGTCGCCCTCCTTGAAATTCTTCCACTTGATATGTTTTTCATTCCAATATTTGTCTCTTTATTTCTGTACTTCTTGGTGAAATCCTATCAGAATATTATCCTCTTCCATCTACATTAGTTTATTTAGCCTTTCCTTTATTGTGTCTCTTTTTGTCATGATGGTAATTGTTTATACACGTAGACTGGGTACCAGATATTCTAATGGTACTACTTCTTCCTTCCCATACACTAACCTGAATGGTGTTTGTCCTTTCATATTCTTACATGTAGTCATGTATGCCCATAGTACTACTGGTATTTCAAGTTCCAATCATCCTTGTTGACATTGTAGATCTTTGTCATAGCATTCTCTGGGATCTTATTGAAGGCTTTTATTGTTTCATTTTCTTGAGGATGGTATGGTGTACTCTTATTATGATAGACTTCAAACGCCTCAATCATAGCCTTGATAGTGTTGTTGATAAAGTGAGTACCTTAGCCACTCATCAAAATCCTTGGACAGCAAAATCTAGTGATCACTTGCTCAAACAAGAAGTGTCTTGTTGTCTCTATGCTATAGTCTTTTATTGGTCCTGCTTCTACCCATCTTGTTAATTATTTTATTGCAGTAATGATATATCTCACTCCTGACCTTTTTGATGGTGGATGGATTGGCCCCAAAAAGTCTATTTCCCATTTTTCAAATACCTGCAAAGTTATTTGTGGTCTTAGGGGCATCTCATCCCTTCTGTTAGGTTTACCAAAACTTTGAAAAACATCACATCTCTGGAAATATGCCTTAGCATCTCAGTGAATTGTTGGCCACCATAGGTCTGCGCACAATACCTTTTGCATGGTATCTTTTCCTACATAGTGTCCTCCATATATTCCCTCCTGAGCTTCTGCAAAAAATTATAGGCCTTTCATGTTCTAGTACACATCTTCTCAAAATGTTGTCTGCACCCATTTTGTATAAGTGTCCAATCAATTAATAGTCTGCAGATATGACTACCAGATTTTTCTTTTGCATGGTGTTAAACTCTTGCGGCACAGTCTCTGTACTCAAGTATTCAATGATGTCAGAAAAATATTCGTCAACTACTTGGACTGAAAATAACTACGCATCAAGGAAGTTTTCTTCCAAGTTGGTAGGTTCTTCTCCATTGGTTACCCTTGACAGGTGATCAGGTCCTGCATTTAGCTTCCCTGGTTTGACTATCACTTCAAAGTCAAATTATTGAAATAACAGTAGCCATATACAAATCCTCCACCCCAACACTGACTTGTTGACTAGGTATTTGAGGGTTGAATGATCTGTGAACATCTTAAAGTGTTTTACTAGTAAGTAATGTTTGAACTTCTAAAGTGCATAGACCATAGCTAGGCCTTCTCTTTCTGTAGTGTTGTAGTTATGCTCTGACTCTGACAGTTTTATGCTTGCAAATGCTATAGGGTGGTCCAAATCTCTTGCTCCTAGTTGTGCCAAAATTTCTCCAAGTGTTATAGCTGATGCATATACATGCACATGAAAAGTATTTTCCCAATCTGGGAATACTAGAATAGGTGTTATGGCCATATTTTATTTTAGGGTGTCCAAACCTTGTTGACAGTCCTCATTGCACTGAAATTTAGTATCCTTCTTTAACATTTTTTCCATTGGCGCAGTGATCTGCGCATATCCTTTTACAAAATTTTTGTAGTAGCATGTATGTCCCAATGTTTCTCTCAACTGGTGCACCGATTTTGTTGGTGGTAAATTAACAATGACTGCAAATCTTAGCAGGATCCACCAATAACCCTTGTTTACAAATGATATGTCCCAACAATATTCCAAAAGGTGTCCCAAAAATGCACTTCTTGATATTCAATGATATCTAACACTACCTACATCTTTCTAGCATTAGCCTTAATACTTCCACATGATATTTTAATAGACTATATGCAGTCCAGTCATCCAGATACACTTCTAAAAACTGATGTATGAAATCCTTGAAAGAAGCTATTACTACCCTTTAAAATATGGTTGGTGCATTATTCAACCCAAAAGGCATGAGGGTGTACTGGTAGGATCCCCATTCTGTGGGAAAAGTAGTATTATACCTGTCTTCTGGAGATATCTTGATCTGATGGTAGCCTGTGAATCTATTTATAAATGAATATGTATCCTGACCTCCCACATTCCCTAAAACTTTATATGTAAAAGGTGTACGGAAGGGGTCATGTAGGAAAGAATCATTCAGTTTCCTGAGATCTACACAAATCCTTATCCCCCCTTGTTTCTTCTCTTGAACTACCATAAGGCTTATCCATTCAGATTCCTCCACTAGTTCTATGATACCAGCTTCCAACATTTTGTCAATTTATGCTTTGACTTTCAGCTTATATATTGGAATTAGTCTATACGGTCTATGTATGACAGATCTAGAATCAAGTTTTATAGGTATCTGCATCTCTCCTATCTCTCTTTCTATGTCTTTCATCTCTGTAAACATTGTTGGGGACAAGTCATTGTATTCGCGCAATAACTTTGTTATTCTTTCCACTGTTTGTCCATCCCAATAGTCTCCAATACTTTCCATTTTAGGTTTATCTGTTTTCCTAATATTAAATTCCTTCACTTTGATAGGTGTAGCAAATCCTTTTGATTCTAAAGATGGACCTTCCAGCTCTCGCTCTCCCTCAATTTTTTCAATCTGAATATTTCACGGGTCATCTTCATCTGGTGCTTCTTCTTCCACATGATAGCATGACAGTAGTTCCTTGACTGTCTGTCTATGTTGTTGATGATACTTTGTCATGTGTTCAACCTATGGTTCATCAATAAAGATAGACCTTATGATTTGTTTGAGTTTTGAATCCATGTTGGGGTTGTCATGTTCAAATGATAAGATTACTATAAAATTATGTTATAATGTTGTCCATTTTGTAGTGCCTCTACACATTTCTTGGTCTACATACCAGTTTTCTGGAATTCCTTCTAATGTATGGATGAAGTGATGGGGCCATTCCTATGGTGGTGTCACCCTCCATAGTGTTTTGCATCTCTCCAAATTTTCTTATGGTGTCCCTCGTCCATCATATATGTGCACGTTATTACTCCCCTGCTCTACGTTGAATTTAATGTGCAGCAGTCGCTTAAATTGGTACCAGTCCTTAACTGTTTCTTTGTACACACCCCACCATATTGCAGGTGTTTCCTTGAGTGCAATGTCCAGGGATAAGAGCCTCTAGTTCCCTAACACTTCATCTTCGTATCTTGTTAGGAATTATTCTAAGTCATAATTTCCATGAAAATTGGGAGGTCCTCTTATCTTTGTACCCACCCATCTTACTGCGGGGTCTATTCTTGCGCACCTCCTTGTAGACACTTCATGTAATCTTTGTTGTCAATTTTCCAACCTTATATCTAAATCAGAATCATATGATGTGATGTTCCTCCAGCTGATTACTCCATCTACGGTTGGGTTGACATAATCTTCTTCACGTGTGGTTGTTCTATATAGCTGGTTTATTTCCTCTAAATCTAGACAAGTTGGTTCTACGAACCTTTCCCCTTCTGAAGGGTATAATTGCGCAATGCTTATGTATTCTTCTAATTCAAAGGTCATCTCCTTGTATTCATGTTGATTATGGCTTGGTTATCAAACACCCAATCCAATCCAAGCAATGTTGTATAAAGTGTTGTACCATCTACTATTTATATCACTTCAAAGTTTGTCTTAGTGCGCACTCCATCCAGATCTATTGTCACACCCTTAAGCCTTCCAATTGGTAGAACTTTGTGTTGGTTTTCTAGCTTCAATTGGAAAAATGAGTAGACTAATGTGGGCTCTCCCATACATTTCCATGTATTCTTAGGTAAGACGTTGACCTCAGAGCCTAAGTCTAATATGATGTCTCTTATATTGAAATCTCCAATGTTGGAATTCAGTCTGAATTCTCTTCTTGTCCTCCTTATTGAATGGAGGTCATTGATTGTCTTCTTCTCTAACTTCCCCTTTACCTCTGTGTTACATCTTTCTTACATATCTTGCAACACCTTAATAGATGATGGATTATTCAATATATTATCACATGATTGCAGAAAAGTATTTATGGTACTTACTTTCTCTACAGCTTGTGTTTCATTGGTGTGGTCCATTGATAAGGGAATCTCATAAATTTGTACATTCTAAGTATGTTTCACAGTTGATGTAGACACAACATATTGTGTGAGGAACTCCTATCTATCCTCCTTGAATGTTTCTTTTTCTTTCCCTGTGTCAAACTGTTTCTATGGTTTAGTATTCTTATTCACCCATTGGTGTTGCGTTGGATCCTGACATACTGCATCATCTCTTGTCTTAGCTCCTCCATGTGTAACTATGTTTATATTTCTTCCATCATCCCTAAATTCTGTAGAAATCCACTGAACATTCTGATTGTTTTGATTCCTCTTTTCTTGAATTTTTGCCAATAATGATGGACAGTCCTCTCTATCATAGTTTGTTCTGTGACAGTACATGCATGTCGCAGGTGGAAGTGGACATTCCCTTGCATAGCGTCCTGGTTGTTCCATTTATGGCACACTAATGGTCCTCTACCTCTTCCAAATCCTCCTCTACCTCAACCTCCACCTATGTAGCCATTTCAATCTCCTTGCAGTGCATTATACTGAGGCACCTGATTATATTGTGTGGGGTTATGTTATGGTTGCGTGTTATTGTATTTTGGTTGCGTAGTGTTGTATGGAGGTGGTACATGGTTGAAATGAGGTGAATATTTCCTTGTCATCATTTCTACCTGCACCCTATAGGTGTCTAACTTTCTTTCCCTCATCAATTCCATTGTCCTACAATCTTTTTCATCATGACCCACTGATTTGCTAAAATTGTAGTATGAATTCTTGTGTATTGTATGCTACTTATGCATCATTGGACAATGATATGGATAATGCTCGTGTGTTTTATAGATCTCGCACCATGGTCCTCCTGTTGGAAATGGGTTTGGTATCCCTATTTCCATGTACTGCATGAAAGTTGGGCACTCATTATTGTGATGTCCTTTTTTCCTACATATGGTACACCAAACAACTTCTCTTTTCTCTTTTCTCTTTTCTCTTTTCTCTTTTCTCTTTTCTCTTATTCTAGTTCAGTTCAAATGTGAGGTTATTCATATCCTCCTTTAGCTCTTATGTTGATGGGTCTATCTTCTGATACTGTTTCTCTTCCATTTGTAAGGTTGCCTACAAAGCCTCTGCCTGATTTTGAAACTTTTGTTGTCTCAAAGGGTATTTCAGATGTGGTAGCAGTGAATTCACAAAGAGATGTCTATGTTGCATGTCATCCATGACATAATTCAACTTACCCTTCAATCGTTTGAACCTCTGATCAATCTCCCAAATAGACTCACCTGGTTTCTGTTTGATTTCAATCATCTCATTCATGTATTGATTCTCAGAGATAGGCTTATGAAATTCATTTACCAGTAGCTTCTTGACATCTACAATTATCCTTTTTATTCATGGTGGACTATTTACAGATAATCTCATGTACCAATCTAGTCCGTGGTCTCTTAGTGTGATAGCTAATTGCGCAAGTTTTTTATCCTCATCTGTGATTTTCTTTTCTTCCCAAATATTCTCACAGATAAACAAGTGTTTTTTAGGATCATCTGATGCCTTTCCCTTGAACTCTAGTAACCTGATAATGGGATCATGTCCTGCCATTTTGAATGGTGATTAACTACAACCTCTACGCGGTGTAGATACTTGACTACTACTTCCTGAACTTGCTCCGCCGGTCGTTTCTCCTTGATAGGGTGAAATTCTTGTTGTCTTCCTTCCACTAAAATTTGGTTGTCTAAACGGTGGTGTTATTTCTAGTGTATTAGTCGCACATGGGGTTATGGGTTCCACACTGACACTAACATGGATAAGAGTTTTTCTTTTTGTTCCTACCCTCAGACCTCTTGTCTTACTTTCATATGTTGCGCGCAATATTTCCTAAATCTACTCCACATCCCGAAGATCCTCTACCTCTTCTTCATCACTTTTCAAGCCTTCTCTATCTATTATGGCTCTCTTCTTATTATTTATCTTATATTGGTAGGGTACTCCACTGTGCATCTTTTCATTTGTTGCCATGATATACTTGATTTGATATTTGTCTATCATGATTGGGTCCATGGCCTCCTCCTTCTTTCCCTTATCCATTTCTTCCTCCATTTCTCCACCTCTTGTCAATGCTTCCCCCTCTCCCCCATGCATGCAAGGAAATTTAGTTGTTTGATGCCATAGTCATTACACCTTTGTTATACAGTAAAATATTGATGGAAGTATAAAGTGATCTGATATACCTACCTCTGGGTCCTTTTATAAATTCTTGCTATATTGCATTGTACGAATTTGTTGTATCTCACTACTACATATTGAAAAAATTGCGACGAAAGTACTCTTTCGTCACAACATACAAGAGAAAAAGTTCAGTTTTTCTAAATCCACCCCGTATTCGTCCCTATCTCGATGCCTTTAGTTTGACTAAATTATTATGGTCAATGTTTGTCACAAGAGCGACGACTATAGTTTGTCCATCACTCTTGCGACAAATTTTGACCATAATAATTGACCTTAAAACTGACCATTGAAAATGACCTAAAATAAATAGGTGGAAAGGAAATATTTTTAGGTCACTATCGTCACAATTGCAACAATGGTGACCTAAAATTGGCCTATAAATATTTGACGATTTAAAGATGTTGCAACAATCTTGCTATAACAATGATTGTTTCGAAAGGGTATTTTTGTGCGGAAAAATGTCACAAAATGTTGTTAGAGGTGGGGAAAAAAGTAAAGCGGATGAAAAGGGTGATGGTAGATGTTATTGCCCTTGTAAAAAATGTTGCCTCAGACGTCTCGTAAGAATTTTAATAGAAACTTCTACAAAACATTGTAGGAAATATGGTCACTTTGATGGCGGATCGAATGAATATCATCCCATGGTAATTAGCTATATATTCATTATATTTTTTTATTTTGTCAATTTTATATAAAATTATATATGTGTGTATATATATTGTTTGAATGTTTGTTATAGTATACACTAAGTTTGCATGATTGTTCGTAATTATAAAGTTAGAGTTGCCCTCTAACTTTCCACAGAATATTGCACCAAGTATTAGTAGAAATGATGTTGTACAAGCTGGGGAACATCATCATGACCAAGCAAATGAGGATCTCATGGAAGAAGATGATGGGAAAAATCAATTTAATGATCCCATGGAAGAAGATGATGGGACAAATCAAACGATCCAAGATTTGTTTTCGCAACCAGATGAGGATGGGGAAAATGTTGGTATTTATGATGAGCCTCTATTAGAAAAGGAAAATAAACAACTTTATGAAGGATCAAGAGCAAATATTCTCTCTGCTACATTGTTGCTGGTGAACTTAAAGGTTATGAATAATTTGTCGAACACTTGTATGACACAGATACTAAGGTACGTAGTATGTTTCATCTCATACTATACATAAATGTTAATTTTTTTATATTTTTTTTTAGTGTTAATTAATGTGTAAAATAATAATGCACTTTTACAATTAATATTCTTACATTAACTAGTTGTTTGTTATGTTGTAGATTGTTAGGTGAATTTTTGTTACCATCATAAAATATTTTACCTCTCACATATCGAGGTTTGCATGCCATTATGAAAGACATTGGAATGGATTATCAAACTATAGATGCATTTCCTAATGACCATATTATATATTATGGACAACAT
>JZKD02S1956813.1:46776-66203 GCA_000966675.3 Picea glauca
TACTATTTGATAAGGGTCATGTTTTCTGTGTTCAAGGTCTACTAATTTGATGTCATCCAACGCTGCAGCTTCAACCTTGGAATGACCAAAGTTAAGTAGTGAACACTTCCCAATCTGTACAGGAAAAAGTGGCTAGAACTTCTTTTGAGATGCTTTCAATTCAGTGTCGATGCCACTTATTACTATTTGGTAAGCCACCTCTCTGCACACCAGTCTATCGGGGAGGAATTTCAGTAGTGCATGAGGAGGAATTGAACACCTGAAAACCCTGACATAGGAGAAACCCTCTTCTAATCCAATCTGCAATCGCCTTGAGGTTTCCCACGATTGAATCTGAAATACGTGGGGGTGCATAACCATACAAAATTTGGTGCAAAGGTATCACCAGGTAGTGACATATTTCGTAAAAAAAATCTTTAACATTTTCCTCCCATAGCTTAGAATGATAAACATGAATGGGTTCCTCACAAGTTGGGTTCCAGCTCCAGATCATCAAAGGGAATGGAGTCATGAAGCAAACCACATCCATAATAGAGGCAGACATGTAAAAAGATGCAGGTCAACCTTTCGACTTAGTTGTTTGGTACTTTGCAACCTCACTATCTAGATTGTCAGATACATTTTCTCCCCAGATAAAACTTTAACCCTTGGCTACTTCATGTATAAGTGGCACCCATCAGGCCGGAAAATGGGTAGGGCTCTTCCTCCCAAAGAGTTTACATAGCACAGGGATATATAAACTATGTATTCCTTTAACAAATCCGTGGCATAACTGCCATGGGTATCAACTCTAAACCTTGTTGGAATTCCCCACCTGTCTTTGATTATATTTGGATATGTTTGATCGAATTCTGTGCACTCCTTTCTTTGAAATTCTGCTATGAATTCAACATTATAAATGTATTTAGAGGTAGGGGGTAGTTTGTACATTACTTGGATGTGCTCGGGTCTGAACGAGCCGACGACGACCCCTTGGTTGTTTTGAATGCTCCTTGTCAGAACATCGATTTTCTCTAAAGCCCATCATACCATGTCATTAATGGCGTGAGTCTCGGCCACGTGGCTACTTTGTGGAGCTCAGGCTCTGCTATGTCTCCGAGTTTATTTTTAGTCCTTTCATCTCTGAAATCTTCGGGGAAATTCTTAATCTCGTAATCTAAGGTTTCAAAAATCTGCCTCCAGGATTTGACTAAATGCACAACATGTGGCGTAGTGTCTGATACCACATCTCCATCCGGATTTGAGCTTTCGCCTACCTCTTCACTCTTCTTAGGCGCTCTTCTGGGTGCCATGGTGTCTATGCTAAAAAACCTGTTGTAGAGAAGAAATGTGTGAAATTTTATGAATATAACTCGCTCCTAGTCTGAAAGTAATAATGAAATCCGAAATAACAGACCTTTATTTATCTTTAAATCATCTTAAATTTATCATACCGATGCAGGCAATAAGAATTAAATTCTTTAATGGAGATGGTACGCTTGGAGATACACACTCTATGTTGAAAATATCTTCATTGATCCGTTATAGAGACTGCCACCTATCGACGATTCAAAAATGAGAGTTCGAAAGGAATGTCATTGAAAACTCCCGAATAGCGAAACGCAGAAATCTATTTAATTATCATTAATCTCGTTTTAAAGTTATGTTAACCTGTGTTGAAGCGCTTAATTCTTTCAGGATTTCGTGTTTCGGAGTTTCTAGCATCATGTACCCAAGAAGTATAACACAATAAATCTTGAATCGCGAAATCACGATGGAGTTTATTTAGGTACTAACCACTTGTCTTAACCTTATAATTAATCGCAAATCAGGGATTAGTCTTTACTTTTCGGGAAAAGGAGTATCAAGACTTTGATAACTTTTGACACGAGAAACCACGAATCGCGAAATCACGATGGGATTTATTAACTGTCAATCAGTTTTTAGCTCCTAATTAAGCATGATTAGACCATAAGATTTCGGGGTTTTGGAGATCGCGAAATCGAAGTTTATAGCATGTGAGAATCCTGACTCACGAAATCGTGATGAGATTTATTAAAACTTTTTTTATTTTTAATAAACATGGCACTAGTTTTTTAACACTTTCGTGAATTCGGGAATCGGTGACTTGAGGAGGCATTTGACATTGACTCATTGTATTTTAGGAATCTTCGACTCCCGAAAATTCAAAAAAATCTTTCATTTAAGATTTATTTGTTGATAGAAAGGTGGCTCCATAATAACCATTTAGATAAAAGAATGTTCTCTTTAGTCTTAAGTTTAAAAAATGATAATGTTCCAACATAGGCTCCATCTAGGAATCTTGTCTCCTTGCGGGACGAGAAAAACAGTAGACCACATGCCTTTATTGTGTAAATGGAGTCATTAGTTTGTTTCTATGAAACTTTTTCTAAAGGGGGGGTACAAGGGAAAAGGGGGGTTTCATCCTTATCTCTGAAAGATTTCGAAACTTAACCGCTTTCTAATCTCGATTTCAGGCCATTTGACTTCCTTTTCCCTGATACCGACTTCTGGTATTCTCAGGATAATCCAAACAACCTTAGGAATCTTCACAAGTTCAGTTGATCTTGCTTGCTTCAAGATGAAGTAATTTTAATGTTTTTAATCAGGGAGTCCTACACAAACTAGAGATGTAGATCTAGTTTCAAAGAAAAATAATTACCAGAGCATGATACAATTCATGTATAACAACCTTACATATATCTTGAACATTGCTTCACTTCCAGCGAGCCTGTTCAGTACCCCGGTGAAGTTACCTGATTCCCTTTATTGAATTTCCTTTCACCACTTCAAATTGTAACTTTGCATTTAAATGTTGAGATGAGGGCAATCATTTCATGAATTTCCTTTCATCATCTTTTTTTTTGGAATAGATGGGGGCAATCAATTTTTGAATTTCCTTTCACCATCCGTATTATATTTTTTGACATGAAGTGGGGGTAATCAATTAGTATAAAGTATACCAGGAATGATATCTATGTATAATTTTGTAACAAATGTCTATCAACTTACTTTGATTACTCTGGATCAGTTTCCTTTTGACCTTCAAAACATCTTAGTTTGCAGGAAAACTTATGGGAGAAATTTATTTCCAGCAACCTTCTTTTGAGCAAGACTAAAATCCTAGAACCTGTGAAAAGAACTAAGAGAGTTAGGATTAACCTATGCATATCTTAGTTCAGTAGGCGTTTGAGGGGTCATGAGGAATTGTCTTTCTTCTAAAGATTCGTTTGTCAACTTTCAGAGTTAAAGTGTAACCTCTCTTTCCTCTGTGGAGATCATGGGAAGGCGTCTGGGGTAAAGGAAAGAGAACCTAGGGCTGGGATGGGATGACAGAGAAGGCTTTGAAATCCGTAAACATAGTCGTGGTAACGCAATTCTGACTCTTGGAACCTTTACTTTGAGGTCACTTTACTTCTCCTATTTATTTTACTTATTTTTGTCTTGTCCATAAGAATCTTTTATGGTCCATAGAAGACTTTGTTCTTTCGATGATACCTCAGGCGAAAATGTTCATACTTATGAGACTGTTGTTGCACCTAGGTGACATTCATTTGAAATCTAGACATTTCGGTAGTTCATACCTTTGCCTTACCATTTCATTCTCATCTTAGTAACTTATTTTTGATCACCTGTTTTGGGTGAATCAATTTTCCGATACACAACCATCCGTTTTCTTCTTTGATGTTTGGGCTGTAGACCAGAATCCTGCAAGTAAACAACATGAAGGGCACCAGGGTTCTAAAATTTATGGAATTCAACGTGTTGAATATTTCATATCTCTATTTATAGGAGATCACTAACCTACTTTATTTGCAGTGAAAGTAAAACCTTACCGAAAATATAGAAAAACAAAAAACACAAACCGATATATACAGTGGAAATTTGGAAGTCATTTATTGCATATAGTGCTTCAGATAACGCCCATTGATAGGGGCGTTGAGAATTTTACCGTCCATTTTTTGCCGAGTCTTCCCTCCTAGCATCCCATTTCAAAACCAAATCTCCAGGGAGGAATTCCCTTTCCTTAGCCTTATGATCGAACAATGCTTTCATGTTATCCTGATATTTCTGCAACCTTTCATCAACCTCAACCCTATTCTGTTGAACTTCAATCAATTGATTTATTCTTCTTGTGACATGGTTTGGTTCTTATTTTTCATCTTGTCAAAGCTTCATCACTGGTAGAGCTAGGTTTATGGGTAATACCACATCAATTCCGTATACCATTTGGAATGAAGAAGTGCCAATCGATTTCTTGGTGCCTATCCGGTTTTCCCACAGGGTGTATTTTAAATGCACATGCCATGATTTTTTTTTTCCGTTCAACAGTTTCTTAATTATGGTAATTAAGCTTTTGTTTGATGACTCAGCTAGTCCATTGCCTTGGGGGTAGTATGCTATAGAATGGACCAGTATAATATTGTATTTTTGGAAAAATCTGACCATTTCCATAGATTTGAATGCCTGGGCATTATCTATAACTATTTTTTGGGGACAGGCAAATCTAGATAATATGTTTTCTTCCAGGAAGTCTATTACCACCAAATCTGTCGCTTTTCTAGTCGGAACGGCTTCTACCAATTTTGTGAAATAGTATGTAGCAGTCAGGATCCATTTGTGTTGAGCGCTGGAATGTGGATTGATTTCGCCTATAAAATCCAACCCCCATTGTTGAAACGGGGCTTCCGTTTTAACCGGGACCAAAGGTAATGCTGAGAGTTTTTGCTTGCCTGCGAATAATTGGCAAGAGTTACAAGCTCTGACTTTGGCATTGACATCTGATAATAGTTTAGGCCAATAATATCCTACCCTCATGATTTTATAAGCTTTTTCTCTCCACGCATGATGTCCTCTGCATACTCCTTTGTGAAATTCGTTTATGACCCTTTTTGTTTCTGATTCTACTAAACAAATCAGTAGAAAGCCTAGAGGGTCTTTCCAATACAATTGACTTTCGGATATACAATACTTTACAACATGCAATTTCAGTGTCCTGGCCTTAGATGAAGACAAATCCCTTGGGAATTTCAGGGTCAGAAGGTAAGATACTATGTCTTTATACCAACTCGATGAGGCGAACTTCTCTTTGATTCTGGTTGCAACTATTCAGTCATCGAGTTCATCCATGTCCACATATCCTTCATGTTCTTGTAGGTTATTTATTTCGAGCGCTCTGAAATTGGATTTGGCTAATAACTTAGCCAAACCTTGGCCTTTTACAAGCTTCGTGGGTTTCACCTCTAGATCAAATTCTTGAATTTTAGCAAGCCAACGGCCCCTCTTCCCGTCGTTGTCAGGCTGAGCCAATATATCTTTTACAGAACTGGTGGGTACATATGCAATTACCTTGGAGTGTAACACGTAGGTTCTGAAAGCCTTTAGTCCCTTTACCATAGCACACGCCTGCTTTTCCATTATGTCATATTTCAATTCTGTGTCTCCGAGGTTTTTACTAAAGAATGCTATTGGTTGCTCGAAGCCTTCTTCGTTCTTCTGGAGGAGTACTGCCGCAACTGTGTGTTCGGATGCAAACGAGAAAATCAGAAATTCTTTCAGGTAATCAGGGCTTGCCAGTACAGGCGTTTCGCCTATAACTTTCTTGATACGTGCAAACGACGCTTTAGTTTCTGCTGTCCATTTTACTTCGTTGTTCTTCTTTAGCATATCTGTGATCAATTTCACAATTTCAGCAAATTTTGGGATAAATCTTCTTAAATCTTTTATCTTTCCTAAAAATGATTGAATTTATTTTACGCTTCTAGGAATATTTATAGTGTCTATAGCTTTGACCCTTTTAGGATCAATTTTAATTTCATCTCGAGACATAATATGGCCCAAGAGTTTACCTTCTTGCATCACAAAGTGAGATTTCTTAGGATTTAAGGACAAACCAAATTTGCGGCATTTCTCAAACGTTTGCTTGAGATGTATCAGATGATCTTCGTCGGATTTAGAAAAAAAAGTCATATCATCCAGATAAATAACCACGAATTTGTCTCTTTCGCCGACAAATGCGATATCCATAGCCCGCTGGAAGGTATCACCTGCATTCATTAAATCAAATGGCATTTTGTCATACATAAATGTACCCCAAGGGGTGGTGAAGGTTGTTTTTTCTTTATCGTCTTCGCTGACAATGATCGGATTGTAACCAGAAAATCCATCAATCATGGACATTCTATTTGCTCTGACTACTTTTTTTAAGACATGGTCCATTTTGGGTAGTGGATAATTGTCTTTAAGAGATGATTTATTTAAGTTTCTAAAGTCCGTACAGTCTGATTTCTCCGCTTTTCTTTCTGATCGGGACTAGTTTGGCTACCCACTCAGAGTACTTGAGTGGTACAATTATTTTTGCATCCAAAAGATTTTTAACTTCCTTTTTTACTATGGGTAATAAAATGGGGTTGATTTGCCTGAGCTTTTGTCTAAAAGGTTTAACACTTGGCTTTAAAGGAATCTCGTGTTCGATCACAGTGGTGTCATAGGTTCTCAACTTATCATAGGACCATGCAAAAATGTCTTTATATCGCCCGAGAAATTCTGTATACTTACCTTTCATCTCAGGAAGAAGATACTTTGATATTTTTACCATTCTAGGTTCCTCTTTAGTGCCTATATCACAATCTTCGACTTCTTCTGGCTGAGGCTGCAATGTAGATTTCAAAGGCATATCGTTATGGTCGAATAATTGTTCTAGGGGAATTAGACCTTTAGGGATTTGATTATTTGTTAGTATTAACATGTGATGATTTGCGATCTTATATTGGAATTCCTGAGGATATTCTCCTTCTTGCATAAGTATGATCGTTCTGGTTTTCTTGGTCAATGTGTGTTTCAGCAAAGTCTTCCACCATTTCGAGGAATTTTCTGATCTATTCATCATCTTCGAACACCTGCCAGTGTTGTATGTTGTTCAGTATGGAAGGTCTGTGTCTCACCTCTATGTGATACTTAAGATTTAAAGTTGTAGGAGGTGCAAAATTTGAGGCTTCTTTGGCTAACGAATCAACTTGCAGATTTTCTGTACGGGGGATGTAATGGATATTAAGGAACGAGAATTTTTTTTCCATTAAATTCTAGGCACAGTTTCTATAAGATCTCAATCTAGGGTGTTTTTCCTGATACTGCCGATTCACTTGTTTCACAATTAATTCGACATCTCTGTAGACTTCCAAGTTTTTTATGTTTAATTTTCTGGCGGCCTCTAATCCCAAAACCAGGGCTTCGTACTCGCATACATTATTTGTGTAGTCTATGTCCCACTGTAGTTTGTAAGAGAAAGGAATGAAAAAATCAGCTCTAGGTGCTACAAAGAGTACACATGTGCCTGCTCCTTCACATGACAAAGCGCCATCGAATTTTTTTTTTCATATTCCAGTGCTATATATATTATTTTATCTTTTCTATTTTATTTCCTTCTCTGACATCTTCAACACATTCATCTATATCATCATCAATTGATAAAATACAATTTCCAAGAGCTTGATCAACGACATAAACAGGGTAATTGCTAGGGTTACGTGGATCACTTACCATGTATGCCAGTCGTGTTTCTCGGTACAATCAGGTGAACTGTCATTCAAAAACTAGAATCGTAGCATATTTCATGTACAGCTGAAGGGATCCTCCAAGCTTAGCACCCCAGGAGCTGGATAATAGCATACCATACTTTGGGGGTATATCAACAATGACCACATCCATCATAACACTTTTTACTGGGATTTGTGCAAGATTTACTACCAAGTCTTTGANTACTATTTGATAAGGGTCATGTTTTCTGTGTTCAAGGTCTACTAATTTGATGTCATCCAACGCTGCAGCTTCAACCTTGGAATGACCAAAGTTAAGTAGTGAACACTTCCCAATCTGTACAGGAAAAAGTGGCTAGAACTTCTTTTGAGATGCTTTCAATTCAGTGTCGATGCCACTTATTACTATTTGGTAAGCCACCTCTCTGCACACCAGTCTATCGGGGAGGAATTTCAGTAGTGCATGAGGAGGAATTGAACACCTGAAAACCCTGACATAGGAGAAACCCTCTTCTAATCCAATCTGCAATCGCCTTGAGGTTTCCCACGATTGAATCTGAAATACGTGGGGGTGCATAACCATACAAAATTTGGTGCAAAGGTATCACCAGGTAGTGACATATTTCGTAAAAAAAATCTTTAACATTTTCCTCCCATAGCTTAGAATGATAAACATGAATGGGTTCCTCACAAGTTGGGTTCCAGCTCCAGATCATCAAAGGGAATGGAGTCATGAAGCAAACCACATCCATAATAGAGGCAGACATGTAAAAAGATGCAGGTCAACCTTTCGACTTAGTTGTTTGGTACTTTGCAACCTCACTATCTAGATTGTCAGATACATTTTCTCCCCAGATAAAACTTTAACCCTTGGCTACTTCATGTATAAGTGGCACCCATCAGGCCGGAAAATGGGTAGGGCTCTTCCTCCCAAAGAGTTTACATAGCACAGGGATATATAAACTATGTATTCCTTTAACAAATCCGTGGCATAACTGCCATGGGTATCAACTCTAAACCTTGTTGGAATTCCCCACCTGTCTTTGATTATATTTGGATATGTTTGATCGAATTCTGTGCACTCCTTTCTTTGAAATTCTGCTATGAATTCAACATTATAAATGTATTTAGAGGTAGGGGGTAGTTTGTACATTACTTGGATGTGCTCGGGTCTGAACGAGCCGACGACGACCCCTTGGTTGTTTTGAATGCTCCTTGTCAGAACATCGATTTTCTCTAAAGCCCATCATACCATGTCATTAATGGCGTGAGTCTCGGCCACGTGGCTACTTTGTGGAGCTCAGGCTCTGCTATGTCTCCGAGTTTATTTTTAGTCCTTTCATCTCTGAAATCTTCGGGGAAATTCTTAATCTCGTAATCTAAGGTTTCAAAAATCTGCCTCCAGGATTTGACTAAATGCACAACATGTGGCGTAGTGTCTGATACCACATCTCCATCCGGATTTGAGCTTTCGCCTACCTCTTCACTCTTCTTAGGCGCTCTTCTGGGTGCCATGGTGTCTATGCTAAAAAACCTGTTGTAGAGAAGAAATGTGTGAAATTTTATGAATATAACTCGCTCCTAGTCTGAAAGTAATAATGAAATCCGAAATAACAGACCTTTATTTATCTTTAAATCATCTTAAATTTATCATACCGATGCAGGCAATAAGAATTAAATTCTTTAATGGAGATGGTACGCTTGGAGATACACACTCTATGTTGAAAATATCTTCATTGATCCGTTATAGAGACTGCCACCTATCGACGATTCAAAAATGAGAGTTCGAAAGGAATGTCATTGAAAACTCCCGAATAGCGAAACGCAGAAATCTATTTAATTATCATTAATCTCGTTTTAAAGTTATGTTAACCTGTGTTGAAGCGCTTAATTCTTTCAGGATTTCGTGTTTCGGAGTTTCTAGCATCATGTACCCAAGAAGTATAACACAATAAATCTTGAATCGCGAAATCACGATGGAGTTTATTTAGGTACTAACCACTTGTCTTAACCTTATAATTAATCGCAAATCAGGGATTAGTCTTTACTTTTCGGGAAAAGGAGTATCAAGACTTTGATAACTTTTGACACGAGAAACCACGAATCGCGAAATCACGATGGGATTTATTAACTGTCAATCAGTTTTTAGCTCCTAATTAAGCATGATTAGACCATAAGATTTCGGGGTTTTGGAGATCGCGAAATCGAAGTTTATAGCATGTGAGAATCCTGACTCACGAAATCGTGATGAGATTTATTAAAACTTTTTTTATTTTTAATAAACATGGCACTAGTTTTTTAACACTTTCGTGAATTCGGGAATCGGTGACTTGAGGAGGCATTTGACATTGACTCATTGTATTTTAGGAATCTTCGACTCCCGAAAATTCAAAAAAATCTTTCATTTAAGATTTATTTGTTGATAGAAAGGTGGCTCCATAATAACCATTTAGATAAAAGAATGTTCTCTTTAGTCTTAAGTTTAAAAAATGATAATGTTCCAACATAGGCTCCATCTAGGAATCTCGTCTCCTTGCGGGACGAGAAAAACAGTAGACCACATGCCTTTATTGGGTAAATGGAGTCATTAGTTTGTTTCTGCGAAACTTTTTCTGAAGGGGGGGTACAAGGGAAAAAGGGGGGTTTCATCCTTATCTCTGAAAGATTTCGAAACTTAACTGCTTTCTAATCTCAATTTCAGGCCATTTGACTTCCTTTTCCCTGATACTGACTTCTGGTCTTCTCAGGATAATCCAAACAACCTTAGGAATCTTCACAAGTTCAGTTGATCTTGCTTGCTTCAAGATGAAGTAATTTTAATGTTTTTAATCATGGAGTCCTACACAAACTAGAGATGTAGATCTAGTTTCAAAGAAAAATAATTACCAGAGCACGATACAATTCATGTATAACAACCTTACATATATCTTGGACATTGCTTCACTTCCAGCGAGCCTGTTCAGTACCTCGGTGAAGTTATCTGATTCCCTTTATTGAATTTCCTTTCACCACTTCAAATTGTAACTTTGCATTTAAATGTTGAGATGAGGGCAANGCACCCCAGGAGCTGGATAATAGCATACCATACTTTGGGGGTATATCAACAATGACCACATCCATCATAACACTTTTTACTGGGATTTGTGCAAGATTTACTACCAAGTCTTTGATCATGCCCACACATTTGACCTTTCTTGAATCAAATGAATACAGGTCTCCACATGGCCTGGTAATTTTGAGGCCAAGTCTATCCATAATAGCCTTGGGCATCACGTTATGAGAGGCTCCAAAATCCAACATGCAGTTATGTAGCAGACGATCATGCACGTTTAGCATAATGTAGAAGGGAGCAATGGTATCTCTGGTCCCTTCAAAATGCGGAGAAAAAATTATATTAGGCTTATCATCTTCCAAATTTATAACATCATCTTGATTCCCCATATCTGAAAAATTTATCATTTTGGTGATTTGTTTTTGGTAAATGAGATTCTTTTCCAGTTCAACCAAAGGTATTGGTACTTTGATTTTGTTAATCTCATTCTCTAAGCTGAAACCTCCTATGATTTTGTCAGTTTCTCTGCTTGGTATTTCAGTCTCTTTCTTTCTGCTTTATTTGTTTGGATTGCTTTGTTTTCAGTTGTTTTTGTTCCTGCTGTCTGTGTTTTGGCACCTTGTGGGTTAACTTCCTCTTTTTTGGTGCTTTGTTTTTCATTTTCCTTTGGGTTTGGTTCATAAGCTTCGCCTCTCGGCAAGATTTTATTTGGTTGGGTAGCTGTTATGTTTTTTGTTTTAGACCTCAGATTATACTTGTTTTGGAGCTCGACTATTATGGTATCGGTGACTCATTGGCAAGCAAATTCTTATGTATTATTTATGTTGATGTTCTCATCAGACTGATGTTCCGTTTCTAAAGACTTCTCATAGTATTGTTTGGTTAAATGAGGTTGGTAGCAATTGTCACTGAAATGATTCATATCTTCTTCTAAATCCTCAAATTCTTGTATGTCATTTCCTCCTATGAAACTTTCATTTTTTAGAGGAGTCTGAATTTTGTGATCTTCACTTTTAATCTGTCTTTGTTGTATTTGAGGATTGGGGTTCCTCTTGAAGTCTCTCCTAACGAATTGGTCTGCTTTAGATTGTTCTAGTTCCATCTTTGAAATTTTATTTGACAGTTCTTTTATTATCCTAGCCATATCATCCATTTTATCATCTCGGGATCTCCCGGATCTTGAGGGTCCTGCCTGTTCCCTAAAACATTTAATCTCTTTGTTTCTCGTTTCTACCTTTGTTTTCAATTTACCAGAAACCATCAAATTTGATTCAATCTCTATGACGTTGTCTTGCATTCGGGTAAGGTTGACTGCTCTCCTTTCTCTCAATAAAAGTGCGAAATCGGGAACAAAATCTCCTGCAAAGGTTACCTTTGTTGTGGGCGGAGAAGGTTTAACTTCGATTGCGATCTTGTTATATAATTTATTAAATCTCTGGATAAATTTAATAACCGTTTCAGAATTTTTCTTCTTTAATGCCCCAAACTCAGTTAAATAGTATAAGTGGTCCTTTATCCCCCCCATTGTCCCAAAAAAGAGTTTTCTAACGCGTCATAAGATAATATTGAACATGCGGGCAAACCTCGAAACCAAGTTCTCACCTGTCCTTCGAAATTTTGTACAAATAATTGTGAATACACGTCTTCATGTTCGAAACTGAGGATATCTGCGAACTTGTCGAAGAAGTTGATATGTTCAACTGTAGTTAGGTCTCCTTCCCCTATAAACTTAGGAAGGTTTTTCATATAGTTTTCAGGTAAATCGTGAAGGGGTACTGGGAGAACCAAAGGGGCGTATCTAGCAGTTACTTTGGCGAAAATACCGAGAGGTGGGGGTTTCCCTTGGCCGCCCCCTCCTCCTCCTGCAACAACCATAGATATCCTAGGGGAGTTAATTGATAGATTATAAAGGGGGTTTTGGAAGACGTATAGTGATCCCTTAGCTTTTTCGGGAGACGAAAAAAATGAAAGAGTGGGGAACGAGATATGGGGACTTGGCTCCTCTGACTTGCAAGAAATGTAAACGGGAGAACCCACAGGCGTGGACTCTGAGTATGTGGTATACTCTTTGAGACTTTGTGAGATCAAGCAATCTAACCGAAGGGTTGGTGGGATATCAATCGACGTGAGTTTTTCTGAGGGCTTCTCATCTTCGCTTATGCGGGAGGTAGGTAGATGAGATTTAGATTTGGTTTCGGGGAACACTAAATTTGGTTTTGTGGTCTCGTCTTCAACTGCCTTGGCCATAGTTTCTCTGAAAAAGGGTTCGGGTGGGAACTTTTTGCGAAGTTAACGTTTCAAGTGGAATCTTAGCCTTAGATTGCGTGTGTTTAGGCTGGTAGACTACAACGGTCGGCTTAAGGGAACCTCTTGTTTTTAGTATTTTTTCGGGATTAGAAACATGCTTGGTCTGCTTAGCATATGGGTTTTTTTTGGTGTTCTTTCGAATGGATGCCAACTTACTTGAACGTGGAGTCGCCAAGTGAATAATAATTGAGCCTTTAAAAGGTGTTCACTCTTTGTTCACTATCAAAGATGGAAACTTATAAATGTCATTTTCCCATGGAAAATGATTTCATTTCTCCATCCTCGGCAATGGCACCAAAAATATGTTGTTCCAGAGTTTGTACTCAAGGCTCGCGAGTATAAAGTTTAGGCATCCGAAAAGAGGATCTAGGATATAAAGAAGAAGAAACAAACTCTTTTAAAAAGGAAAAGGAGCTAAGGTTGATTTCTGAGTTGTCATTGTCTAGCTTCCAATTATTCTTGAATACTGATGTCCTGCTCAATGGACGCCCATGAGCGTTTAAGTTCAATCCAGGTGGTGGCAGTTTTTAAGATGGTATTGAAAAGGTTTAAGGCAATACTAGTATGATCTATGAGACCGGGTTCAATGTTGGGTTGTCTCATAACTGGTACAGTCATGGAGGGAGAAAGTTTTAAGGACTGATTTCTTTCTTTAAGATTGCATGAGAAAATCTCCTGAATCTGGAATTAATAGTGTAGCAAAATCAAAGGCTATTTCCCGTATCTGAGTTAAAATGAAAACCATGCATGGAATGAAAGAAAACATAAAGATGTGGAACAATGTGAGGCTTCAATCAAGGAAGAATCTCACACTATGACAGAGGAAGAAAAAGATAAGGAAAAACTTTAATGAAGCATCAGATATAATAGTCTAAATCATTCACAGGTCTTGTAAGTGTTGATAGCCGATACAGAGGAAAAACTGTAAACGATTAGATCATTGAGAAAATTCAATCACCACAGTAGAAGTTGTACTAAATTGCAGCTACGCATTCATCAAATATACATAAGAAATTAAGTTAGATATGAAATAACAAAGGAGCACATAACTCAAACTTGACGGGGTCTGGAATCTCTGACTTGCATTTGTATTAATTTTGGCAAAATTAAGAAACTTTATGCTACAATCGACCAAAAGAAAAGGCAGCCCCTTAGTGTATCTTTCAAAAATGTATTTATAAAAAGAACATTCCCAACTCTAGATGGTTTGTGTCCTCCTAATCTCCTAGGTGCTATAGTTACAGAATATGAAATTCAAACCGTTTTGCTCGGTTACTTTTTACTTTTGGCCAGTTGTACAAGAATGAGCACAAATACGTTACTTCAACATTTCTTTGAAACACTTCCTTCACTAGGTCCCAAACATATGACACACCTTTCTACAAACTGCATCATAACTCTGGAAGGTTCTGACATATTCCTTGCTTCAAGCATATACAATTTCCTCTGAATTTGGGGCAGCTTGTCTTCAATCTTTCCCTTGCCGAACTTTGTTGACTGCAACTGTAAATTCGACTTTATTAACCACTTATCTATTTGGGTGATGTCGAGCTGTTTCAATTGTGAAATCTCAAGATGGGCTTCACTCCAACTCTCCTTGATATGCAACTGCTGCCTTACAATATTTATCTATTCTAATAGCCCAGGACAATCACCTTTACCGATGCCCAGTGTTTTTGTATCCAACTAATCAAACAATTCTTCACATTCTTTCTTGAATTCAATTTCCATTTTCCTTCTTTCCAAAATCTTTCTCTCCCATATTTTTAACATGATGTCTCCCCTGATCTGTTCTTCTAAAATCATCTTTGGGACAGTGGGTGCTTCCTCTTTGGTTGAAAACACTTCTGCCTTTTGAAAAGAAACACGAGCTATCGTGGCTTATTTTTCCTTTAAAACAATTCTATATAGTGAGTGGCTTATTTCTAGGAAGTAATTTTGGATGGTTTCTATTTAGAAAACATGTCCTGTTGTTCTGCTTGTAGTTTCTCATGTACCTCTAGTACTTGGGCTTGAAATCCTGCTATATTCACAATTTGTCCTTCAATAGAATTCAAGTTAGCCTGCAGCTGTCTCACTAACTCTTCCTGTCGAATAACCTGTACTTGACTCTTTTGCATCTACTTGTTTTCTTCATCCAAACTAGACTTCAACAATTGCATTTTATCTTTATCCACAGTTCGAGAGTGTTTAACACTTTGATTTACCTCATCTCAAATATTATTCTCTGTGTTCTTTACTTGGTCTTGCAACTGAGCTATCATTTGATTTTTTTGTTTCATCTTTTCTCTGAGGGAGTCAGCTGAAAACAAATTGGTTTTGTCCAAAGCTCCCATAGAGCCTGCTACTTCTGTGGCGAAGTCCTCTTCCTCTAGGTTCTGCCCATCTACAAGCACTCTATGTTTATTCACCATTGTACCTTCTCTCAGATGAATTTCTTGTTTCACTATGCTTTTCCTCTTCTTACTGAAAAAGTAATCAGAGGAAGGTATATCTTCTCTAGAGATGGGAATGAGGTCGCTTTCATATATGACTTCCAGGTGAGGAGTCCCAAAAGTTGACTGTAAAGGAGTCAATGATGTAATAGGGATACCCAACTCTATAGATTGATTTTCTCCTACTGTTTTGGGAACATCAGTAGGAATAGTTGATTATAAAGGGGGGATCGTTTGACTCGACTTTGAATGGGTCTTGATTTCGACACTTGTTTCAGACCCTGGATTATTTGATTGAGAAGCTTCTTATTTTTGTGAAGACGCTTCAGTCTTCTCTGGGTTTGCTTCTGCAGTCCCTTTATCACAAGCCTTTGATCCGAAACCTGGGCTAGAGAAGAGATGGTTGATCTTCCATGTAGTACCTTTGGCAAACTACTTCGCCTGTGCCTTTTGAAAGTCAAAAAGCTAGTCTGGAGGTTAGGTGATAATGCCCAAACTCTGTCTAGTATTTATTCATAGGTTCTGGCTCCCTTGAACATATCATCGCAGGGGGAAACTTCATGTTCATACATTTTCATGTTACAATGAGTAAGATGGTTTCCTACTATTTGATAAGGGTCATGTTTTCTGTGTTCAAGGTCTACTAATTTGATGCCATCCAATGTTGCAGTGTCAACCTTGGAATGAGCAAAGTTAAGTAGTGAACACTTCCCAAACTGTACAGGAAAAAGTGGCCAGAACTTCTTCTGAGATGCTTTCAATTCAGTGTCAATGCCACTGTTACTATTTGGTAAGCCACCTCCCTGCACACCAGTCTATCGGGGAGGAATTTTGGAAGTACACGAGGAGGAATTGAGCACCCGAAAACATAGATGATTTTAGGGGCTAAATTTCGCTCATGGGCTAATTTTCTATGGTTTTTCCCAAAAAAATATTCGCTATTCTATAAATGATTCGCCCAAATTCTATAGGATAGAATTATTTTATCTTAAAAATCGCCAAAAGTTTTTACAAACTATATAAAATCCTTAGAAATTTGAATATTTTTATAAAAATATCGCAAACATTTTATAGTTTGCATATGAAGGATCAATACGATTCACTAAGGTTTCTACATTTTAAAATAAATTTCCATCCTTAAAATCATCC
This sequence comes from Picea glauca, assembly GCA_000966675.3. Taxonomy (NCBI): domain Eukaryota; kingdom Viridiplantae; phylum Streptophyta; class Pinopsida; order Pinales; family Pinaceae; genus Picea; species Picea glauca. Next base: position 63,255 of record JZKD02S1956813.1, read on the forward strand.
CTACCCGAAAACCATGAAATAGGAGAAACCCTCTTATATAAACCAATCTGTAATCGCCTTGAGGTTTCCCACAATTTACTCTGAAATATGCGGGGGTGCATAACCATACAAAATTTGGTGCAAAGGTATCACCACGTAGTGACAAATTTCGTATAACTAATTACTAGAGCATGTTACAATTCATGTATAACAACCTTACATATATCTTGGACATTGCTTCACTGCCAGTGAGCCTGTTCAGTACCCTGGTGAAGTTATTTGATTCCCTTTATTGAATTTCTTTTCACCACTTCAAATTGTAACTTTGCATTTAAATGCTGAGATGAGGGCAATCATTTCATGAATTTCCTTTCATCATCTCTTTTTTTGGACTAGATGGGGGAAATCAATTTTTGAATTTCCTTTCACCATCTATCTTATATTTTTTGACATAAAGTGGGGGCAATCAATTAGCATAAAGTATATTGGGAATGATATCTGTGTATAATTTTGCAACAGAGGTCTGTCAACTCACTTTGATTACTCTGGATAAGTTTCCTTTTGACCTTCAAAACATCTTAGTCTGCAAGAAAACTTATGGGAGAAATTTATTTCTAGGAACCTTCTTTTGAGCAAGGCTAAAATCCTAGAACCTGTGAAAAGAACTAAGAGAGTTAGGATTAACCTATGCATATCTTAGTTCAGTAAGCGTTTGAGGGGTCATGAGGAATTTCCTTTCTTCTAAATATTTGTTTGTCAGCTTTCAGAGTTAAAGTGTAACCTCTCTTTTCTCTATGGATATCATGGGAAGGCGTCTGGGGTCAAGGAAAGAAAACCTAGGGATGGGACGAGATGACAAAGAAGGCTTTGAAATCCATAAACATAGTCGTGGTAACACAATTCTGACTCTTGGAACCTTTACTTTGAGGTCACTTTACTTCTCCTGTTTATTTTAATTATTTTTGTCTTGTCCAGAGGAATCTTTTATGGCCCACAGAAAAATTTGTTCTTTCGATGATACCTCGGGCGAAAATGTTCATACTTATGAGACTATTGTTGCACCTGGGTGACATTCATTTGAAATTTAGACATTTCAGGAGTTCATACCTTTGCCTTGCCATTGCGTTCTCATCTTAGTAACTTATTTTTGATCACTTGTTTCGGGTGAATCAATTTTCCGATACATGAACATCCGTTTTATTCTTTGATGTTTGGGCTGTAGACCGGAATCCTGCAAGAAAAAAACATGAAGGGCATCAAGGTTCTAAAATTTATGGAATTCAACGTGTTGAATATTTCATATCTCTATTTCTAGGAGATCACTAACCTGCTTTATTTGCGGTGAAAGTAAAACCTTAACAAAAAACTATAAAAATAGAAAACACAAACCGATATATACAATGGAAATTTGGAAATCGTTTATTGCATATAGTGCTTCAGATAACACCCGTTGATAGGGGTGTTGAGAATTTTACCATTGAAATTTTCTAACAAAAATGAGTTCTTCCCTTTAGAAGCCGTGACCTTGAATGGTCCATACCAGATATGATCAAATTTGCTATGTTTTTCCGGGTCTTCCCTCCTAGCATCCCATTTCAAAACCAAATCGCCAGGGAGGAATTCCCTGTCTTTAGCCTTATGATCGAACAATGCTTTCATGTTGTCCTGATATTTCTGCAGCCTTTCATCAACCTCAGCCCTATTCTGTTGAACTTCAATCAATTGATTTATTCTTCTTGTGACATGGTTTGATTTTTATTTTTCATCTTGCCAAAGCTTCATCACTGGTAGAGCCAGGTTTATGGGTAATACGACGTCAGTCCCGTATACCATTTGGAATGGAGAAGTGCCAATCAATTTCTTGGTGCCTATCCAGTTTGCCCACAGGGCATATTTTAAATGCACATGCCAATATTTTTTTTGTTTTCGTTCAACACTTTCTTAATTATGGTAATTAAGCTTTTGTTTGATGACTCAGCTAATCCATTGCCTTGGGGGTAGTATGCTGTAGAATGACCCAGTATAATAGTGTATTTTTGTCAAAAGATGACCATTTCCATATATTTGAATGCCTGGACATTCTCTGTAGCTATTTTTCGGGGACAACCAAATCTAGATAATATGTTTTCTTCCAGGAAGTCTATTACCACCGAATCTGTCGCTTTTCTAGTCTGAATGGATTCTACCCATTTTGTGAAATAGTCTGTAGCGGTAATGATCCATTTGTGTTGAGCGCTGGAATGTGGATTGATTTCGCCTATAAAATCCAACCCCCATTGTTGAAACAGGGCTTTTGTTTTAATCGGGACCAAAGGTAATGTTGGGAGTTTTTGCTTTCCTGCGAGTAATTGGAAAGAGTTACAGGCTCTGACTTTGGCATTGACATCTGAGATAGATGATACAAATAGGCTCTGACTTTGGTGATTCAAACACAAACAATGATCGAAAGAGGCATGATGGAATAGAGATAAATCTCAAAATGAAATGAGACGGTAATTATGAATTCATGCTCACGCGCATGAATTGTTATAAAACACTGGAATTCATTAATGAATATGTTTTCGTAATGGAGGTTAGGTCATGGAAATGGGTCAAAGAAGACATTGCCATGTGAGAAATGAGAAGGAAAAGGTGACCAAAGAGAATACCGATTAGATATAGGCACATGACCAGTATTGATTACTAGAATAAGTGTTGATTCTTGTTGACCCCATAAAGTGATCAGTTAATGGGGCCAACGTTGAAATTTTCTCAAACTTTTCTTGTAGTCATTGAAATTTTACATGGTTACACTAGATGCATGCCTTGATGTTATGGGAGGGTTTCAAGACTCAAAGATTACTCATATTATACCCACATAAACAAATGGTCTATAACTGGGTGGCCAATAATTGGAATATGGTCAATAACTTAGATGAGAGCAAAAATCAAAGATAAGATCAAATAACCGATGAAGCTTGTGCAATTTTT